>OY744461.1:8970001-9057639 GCA_963556145.1 Hygrocybe punicea | reverse complement strand
TGCACGAGTTGCTGTTCGCTGGCTAATTAACAGGTTTTCTGTATCATAGATCAAGGTACGTGCCTTTATCTTGCTATGATTTGATGCCTCAATGCTCATTTTTGCCTTGCGTGCTGCTTCATTGACCATCTCCACATCACTGGAGTTACTGCTGTCAGATTCTTCCTCACGCGCAACGCCTGAATTGCGTACGGCCGCCTCTTCAGCTGCAGAATGTTTCAGCGCCACAAATCTTTCTTCAAACTTTTTTTCAGTCTCCCGGAACCATAACTCCATTTCTGCTTGTGATTTCAATACCTCCACATGTAACCTTGCATTTTCTCCATGCAATATTTTGATGTTATGCTCAAGGTCATGTATCTTTGTCTCTACCACCACAAACTCATGGCATATGGCTTCCTTGTTAAGTTTTCCACCAGGAACCAGATTATATGGTTGTGTGGGTGGGTTTGGCGCTACTGGGAGTACCAGGGCCACCGAAAAGATTTGAACACCTTGTTGAGGGATGCTCGGACAGCCGACTCCAGTGGGAAACTGTTTCAATTCATCTAAGGTGCGATTTTGCCCATCACTGCAAACTCACAGATACTTGGTTGATCTGGGTTTCTGTTGCAGGGAACAGATAGTGCTTGTTGGATGGCGCACCAGGCAGAGGCTGCCCTATCACTTTGGGATCAATCTCCATGGCTAGGAATGAATTTCAAGGCATAAGTTCCCTTTGTGTATGCTCTCGCCGATGCTTCTATTTAACTTCATCATACACACAGTCAGGTATATTAATTCCTTTAAACGGATAATCAGTAATATCTAGGATGATTAATACAAGCGCTGTTTTGCGTGGGAAGTGTTTGAACAAATCCACACCAAGGGTTTCCGGAGTGCGTCGTTGATCGGGAAATTACCTTGTTGTCCTTTAGGAACAAGGATTTAGCTCTTTAATAACTCTGGGGTATTCCTGTTGGGTGGTTGGGTTGTGGTGTGAATCCTATCAAAGGTTAGCTTTGAGGGATACAACAAATACTTGACAATAATATAAGTCAGATGTATGACTTATAGAGGATGAGTGAACAGTGAGGTCTTCCCTACTGAAGGTAAAGACTTTGAGTGACAAGAGGTATGCGAGAGTATAAGTGGATAATAACTCAAGCAAGTATGAACAGTGTAAGATGAATGAGTGTACAACAGTCAAGTATACAAGTAGCAAGTATACAATGAGCAAAGGTACAATAGGGATGAGTGATAGATTATGGACGATGGGCAATAGACGATGGGCGATGGGCGATGTAACAGTAGATGTCAAACAAAAGGGAGGTGTGACAAAATACTATGTACAGAATGAATGAACTGAACAATAGGCAAGTAGGATTGATGATCAAGATATCGGACTTTATTCCAAAGCTTCAAACGCACATTGGCTACTAGTGCAGAATAAAGTACTGGGATATCTTTGGTGATGATCAATAGAACTTGAAAGAAATTGAATGTGACTGTACTACGTGACAGAACACAAAGAATATGTATCAAACAAGTAATAAGGGAGTATCAATATATCTGAGATTGATATCCTTAAACAAATGAATGATGACTTGAACTGCAATTGGTATTTGGGTACTAGCTACTACCAAAGTAGGTAATACAAACAAATACAGATGGGGTGAATCAGAATCTGGGAGAGGGACTGTCCTGTGACTGGGCCTGTCAGATTAGGTGACTGAGCCATCTCCAGCAGAAACTGGGCTCTATATATACCTATTCTACAGCAGGAGTCATACTGAGTCATAGAATGGTATATCAAATGGAGAGCATAGGATATGACTCATAGGGAGTCATATAGAGGAGAGGCATAGGTTTATGACTCATAAGGAGTCATAATGATGAAAGGCATGGGGGGTTATGACTCATAAGGAGTCATAAGAAAGGAAGGCATGGGTTTGTGACTCATACAGAGTCAATTAATGAGTCACATAGGTATTATAATCAAAGGAGGGGGCATAATGAGTCAGAAATAGTCATAATTAGTCATGGGTGGTCATAATGAGTCATGGGGGGTCATGAGTATGTCATAAGGGTCATAATTTGTCATGGATAGACCAATGAGTCACATTTGATGGGAGTGAGTCATGCCACTGGTCTAATCTTGGGTGTGTGAATCAGAGGCAAGGGCTGTGCCAGGGTGTGCTTCTAGAATCATCTTCCTGAGGCTGTGCTTCTTGATCAATTGATGCCATGCCATGTGGGTATCCTTATCAGTTAAGAAAAAGATAAGATCAGGGCTGGGCTGTATTTGATCAATTGATATGAAATGTGATGTGCTTCTTGATCAGGGAATGATGGGTGGCATGTGTTATCTCTATGATTGGAGATAAGGATGTGGCTGTGCTTCTTGTGCTTCTTTGGCCTCTGATAAGATGTCTTGGGGGCCTTATCAGTTAAGATAAGGGTATTCCTTCATTTCCTCTGCATAGATAAGGGTTTTCTTGTATGTCCCTTCTGTAGATAAGGGTTTCCTTGCATGTCCCTTGTTTAGATAAGGGTTTCATGTATGTCCTATGTGCAGATAAGGATTTCCTGTGTGTCCTATATGCAGATAAGGGTATTCCTTTCTACTCCATATGCAGATGGGGGCATTCCAGTATGAATGGTCCTTGTAATGTGATGTGTGCTGTAGGGATGGTGACTAGTGACAGCATATTACTATGTTTTGATCCGAATCCTGTTTGGATCATGACATTCGCACAAGACAAGAAAAATCAACTGTCCCCAGTTGCTACTCTTCAAACAATGAAATCATTCCTCCCATCACCAAGATGCTTGTGAAATTGTCTATGCAGGGCATCTTGTGCATCTATTTACTGTTTCGGATGTATTCTTGGGCCATTCTGGACTCCAGAATGAGCACTATAAATTTGTCCTCCAAATCCGATGGAAAGGTGAATGTGAATTGACATTGTTGTGATGGAAGAATTCTGTGATGAACATGGGAGTAGCGACAGCGGGGGTGAATTCCATATGCTGTTGATGGCTTCTGAGGATGAGGGTTTACAGGGAGGATAAACATCGTTTCTTGTCTGACTTTCTGGACTTGGTCAGAGAGCAGTGAGGGGTGCGGAGCGTTGATTCGAGTTGATGATAATACAAAAAACAAATAAAAAATAAGGAACGTGGGGTGCTTCAAAAAAAAATGTCAAGCGCAGAATAGCACTTGTAGAGAATCGAGCCAGTTCCTTGCAGCTTCAGCGATTCCTACAGTCCTGTTCGCCTGACCTTCTTGTGTCCAATATTGAGGAACGGCTAATAAAAAACGAGTTCCGAAGATCGTGCTGCGAACTGTCTGGTTGTTCTTGTGATAAAATGGCACCGATTGCGAAGTCTGATGCATTGCATTCAAGGATGAACTTTTTGTCAGGAACGGGTGAAACAAGGATTGGATTGGTTGTAATGATTGTTTTCAATCGATTGAATGCATTCTGTTGTTCTTCGGTCCATTCCCATTTTTCGTTACCCGTCAATCGATGCAAAGGAGTGGCGATATGAGAGAAGTTCTCTACGAAGCGTCGGTAAAAATTAAGGAAACCGATGAATCATTGCAATTCTGTTTTGTTTGTCGGTATTGGCCAATCAGTAATGGCATTAGTCTTGATTGGGTCCATCTGTACCTGACCCTGTCCGACAACGAGTCCGAGATAATCGACTTTTTCTTTGTTGAATGTACATTTCTTTGGCTTCAAAAACAAATTGTTTTCACGGAAGATCTTCAACACTTGTTTTGTCCATTTTTGGTTTTCTTCGAGTGATTTGGAGAAGATCAGGATATCATCCATGTACACCAAAAGCCAACCTTCACGTATCTCATATTGGAAGACATGGTTCATCAACCGTTGGAACGTCGGTGGTGAATTCTTTAATCTGAAGAACATGATGGTTGGTTCAAACAATCCTTTTGGTGTTAAGAAAGCGGCTTTGTGTTCATCACCTTCTTTGATTCGGACATTGTTGAATCCCCATCGGACGTCCAGTTTAGTAAAGAATTTTGCATCTGCTAGCTGGTTGATGATGTCGTTGATTAATGGAAGTGGATATTTATCATCAACGGTCCAAGAATTTAGCCAGCGGTAATCCTGTATTGGTCGTCGTTCAGCAGCGTCTTTCTTGGAGACAAAAAAGAAAGGAGAGGCATATGGTGACTTTGATGGTCGTATTCATCCTGTCTTCAGGTTTTCATCAAGGAATTTATCAAGATCTTGTCGTTCAATAGGTGATAATGGATAGAGTTTACAATCATGATGATCCGGTGCATCAGGTTTTAATGTGATAGCATGATCCCATGGTTTTCGTGCAGGAAGTTCATCAAAACCAGACGGTTCAAAAACATCACGATATTCATGGTATACTTCAGGGACCAATTCTTTGAAAGTCTTTTCCTTTTGCTGTTCTTGTGCCTTGATGGTAAGTTCTGTTGATTTCATCATGAAGGAACGGAAATGTGCAGGTTCCATTGTTTCTTGCATGACTTCATCAAACCAGAGGGGACGTTCCCAGATGACTGTATTGAATTCCGTTGAACGTATTGTTGATGGTTTTCCACAACCAGAAAGACATCGAGAGAACTTGATCTCGTTTTCTCGCCAATCAATTTCTGGATTATGTTTCTTCAACCAGTCATAACCAAGGAAGATGTCCATTTTCACCAATGTTGTAACTGCAAATCGTAGTAATTCCTGATGATCGCCAAGCCGTAATTGCAATTCGCAATATTCCGTGATCTGTCCTGTTTTTGGCTGTGTTCCATCGCTCATATACGAGTTGAATGGATTGAGATATGGCTTCATTGGAATATTATGTGCTTGAACATAACCAGTATCGATAGCGCAAATCATATAACCACAATTGATGAGACCAGTCATTGGATATTGGTGGCCATCCTGTGGGACAGTAACAAAACCATGGACCAAGAGAGCCATTTGCAATTTGGAATCTTTTCGTGTCTAGTGTTGCCATGGCTATAGCCGATGTTTTTTGAAAAATTGCCTTTTTAGGCTAGTAAAATTAGGCAAAATTATGAAAATATTTGAGGAGATGGGCGAAGCCAAAAGCTGAGGCCCAGTCCAAAGTCCGTTATTTAGGGTAGATTTATCTGCATTTTCTTTGATTATAATAGATATAAATGACTGAAATCGACAATCTTTCTTATACTATATATTTTTCTGATCCTATCAATTTTTTTCGGCAATAGTGTGTTTTTAATCTACTGTACTCTACACTTCTCAATTGAATCCCTTGTTTTCCAGTCATTCTGTTGCATTGCCAACGATTAATACTACAATACAGGTTAGGTCCATTTATCCCGCGCTTGGTTCCATTCTGGTCCTCTTCCGGTCCTGTTCCCACCCCATTTACGCCCTGCTTCCATCCCATTTCCATTCCATTCCCCATCTCTACAGTGTATCGAAAAGAAATCTAAGTTGGTGCACGAATCAGGTCGGTTCATTGATCGTAGTTGCTTTCCCGTTCTTCTGTAGGTAGCAAATCCGAGTTAGCGCCCTCTCGGTCTCTATATAACACGTACCATGGCTTTAGCTAGGGTGCCATAGTGCTGCAAAGACTGTGCCGTGAATGTCATACAAAATACATTCACATTCACCTACCTTCTGTTTGTCACTGGTGAAATAGTTCTTGAAGTCGTTCTTTAGACCATGTGGGTTCATCTTAAGCCATTCGCGCATGCATATATTTCTAGAATGATAAACAGCATCATGTCGGAAGCTACACAAAGATATGAAATCCTCACCTAGCCATGTTTGCAGGCCCTGGAACGGCATAAGCAGATTTGGGTAAATTTTTGCCATTTTTGAGGCCTTCAACTGCCATTGGTGCAGAAAAAGATGAATCGGGTGCTGTTGTGGACAAAGACAACGTGAGGAGTGATGAAGCCGAATCAAGTGCCAACGAAGATGAATCAGGTGCCGAAAATGAGGCAGGTACGAGCGAAGAAGAATCGGTCGGAGCTGGTGCAGACAAAGATGAGACAGGTTTCGGCGCGAGTGGCGCTGGTGCAGATGAAGATGAGCCAGGTACGAGCGAAGAAGAATTGGTCGGAGCCGGTGCAGATGGAAATGAGACAGGTTTCAGCATGAGTGGTGCTGGTGCAGACAAAGATGAGGCAGGTACGAGCGAAGAAGAATTGGTTGGAGCTGGTGCAGACAAAGATGAGACAGGTTTTGGCGCGAGTGGCGCTGGTGCAGACGAAAATGAGGCAGGTACGAGCGAAGAAGAATCGGTCGGAGCTGGTGCAGACAAAGATGAGACAGGTTTTGGCGCGAGTGGTGCTGGTGCAGATGAAGATGAGCCAGGTACAAGCGAAGAAAAGTCGGTCGGAGCTGGTGCAGACAGAAATGAGACAGGTTTTGGCACGAGTGGCGCTGGTGCAGACGAAGATGAGCCAGGTACAAGCGAAGAAGAATCAGTCAGAGCTGGTGCAGACAGAAATGAGACAGGTTTCGGCGCAAGTGGTGCTGGTGCAGATGAAGATGAGCCAGGTACAATACAGTTCATTTCATTGTTGTGATCGAGCTTGGCATCTATATTGTCACTAGAGAACAGTCAGCATATGCTATGATAATGCGCGATCGGCTTACAGAGGATTTGCAAATTTCAACTTTGACTATGAACCTTGTCAAAAACAATTGAACACTTGAACACTAAGGTATGTAACGTACCGAAACTGGCTTTATTTGTGCTGGTCCAGCGATGGCAGTTGGGTGGTGTTTGGAAATAAGTTTGCAGCTGTCAAGGGTGTCATCCTCTAACTGGTCATCCATGCAAATCAGCTTAGCATCGTCTAAAACCGGAAGTACGTTGGGATTGGGTGCGGGATTGTCAGTTTCGAGCTTTGCCTTTTTGTTCAGCTTTTCTGCACTTGGTACGGCTTTTGTCTTGATGTGGTTTTTACACCATGATGGATAGTTTAGAGTCGCCCAGTGATCCAGCTTCCAAGATCCTTCGCAAAGCCGGAATTCGGGAAAGTTGTGAAGCATCTCTGACCTGAAGTAGTCGCAAGCATTAGTATCAATTTTGGACCATGTAGGGGGCGCTAGGAGTGCTTTGTGCAGTGAGAACCAGCATTGTCGTGCTTTGACCGAGATTTGCCATAGGCATTCGGTAGTGACTGGAATGCCATTCTCGTCCTCGAGGTAAATATGTCTCTGTTCATCTGTTTCATCATCGGTATTGTTGTTGTCGCATTGTTTCAGTTGGCCTCATTTCTTCTTTGAAGTCGCAAGAGCGTTAGTGTCTCCGATTGTCTCTTGGCGCGCCTTCCTAAAAAGCTTTTTGGTCCAGAACTTGACATTTGGAAAATTCACCCTTTCAAGTGGAAGCAGCGAGCTCTTGCATGGTGGTAGACCATTTATCTGGCTGTCAGATACAGTCAAAGGAAGCTTTTGGAAAAGTTCAGAGAGCATGGACCTAGAGCCGACAAATAAAACAGTAAAGTAGATCATCTGAGATGTCGTACTCACTTGGTGGCATTCAATTCAGTTGTGAGTGCAATATTTTCTTTCTCTAACATCGCCAGGCGTTGTTCATCAGGAAAAACACTATAGCTCTGAGACACTCTAAGAGTGTGTCAGAGTGCTCAGAGCACCAGAGTTCTCAGAGTGACCTGGGATGGTCTGAAAGCACAGTGGCTGACTATTTTGCATTGAGAGCATCCTGAGACACTCTGAAATACTCTCAGGGCGGTCCTCAGAGTGTCAGAAAGAGCTCTGGAGCTCTGGGAACTTATTGAATTATTGGTGTTCTGCAGTGCTCTACAATGTGCTTATTATCCGGAAAGCTGAGATATTCATTCACAAAGTAACAAGAGGGTCAAAATGCTCTGAATATTATTAAAAATACGAATAATATAATTCTAATTAATCTCAGTTATATTTGATATGCGGAAATATTAACTATCAATTATTAAATAACACTTCATTCTAAAATTAATTATCAATGACAATATAGCTGGTTGACTTACAAAGCAACCTTAAGTTAAGTGAGTCGGATAAGCAAAGCATGCCAAGTTATATAGTGTTTGAAGATGTGCACAGACCATTTGTCTGTGTTTGATAGAAATGCATGCCAAACATTGCCAATGTAGCGGTAAGGTGTCCAAAAAAGGCAATCATTTTATCGCCATAAAATAGACACCTTTTTAGGACATAGTTTTCAAGAGTCCCCAGGTTAGTGATGCCAAATGGAACTGATCCAACCCCAGTTAAAACTGCAAACCACAACCTCTATTTAGCTAGGTAGATACTGAAATATATATTTTCATGTATGAAATCGCGTGAACTTATATCATGTGACCTTACTGTAAACATAGACGCGAAACATAGATGCAAGATGTAGACACGAAACATTGACTCAACATACTCAGCAACCCTCAGAAACAAGGTAAGTACTTCTTTTTTTCACTACTTATCCATTTCAACTTCTCTATTTCAGCTACAACCACAATTGCAATGCAACCAAACCTGGTACCATGATGCATCAAAACTTGCACGCAACAACACAACAACAACAATATTGATGCAACCATGATGGAAAAGATGCAGCAGGCAGTGGTGCACCCACTCCTGCTGCTATTGCTAAGTTTTTACTCAGTTTATTTATTTTATTTTACTAACAGCGCTGTTAAAACCAAAAATGCAAAATGCCAGCGCCAACATCAATGCCAATGCCGACATCCACACCGGCATCAACATCCATGCCAATGACAACAGCCACAGCCACAGCCACACCATTGCCAATGCCCACGGCCACACCAACACACCCCTCTCACCAACACCATGCCAAACACCCCACCAACACCCTCAGATCACAGCTCGCCACACCCAAACACCTCACGGAAGTGCACTGCGACATCAATTGATGTCGGCATTGTACCCGTGAGGTACCAGGGTGTGGATGGGGTGGGCAGGTGTTCGTGTACACACCAACTAACATGAACAGACAGACAGCGATGACCATGGTGGTCAGGTTACGGATGGGGTGGGCAGGCATTCATATGCCTGTCCATCTCTATTTTATATTATGTTTACTTACACTGACAATCTCGGAACAATGGCAAGGGCTCATGGGCTGCTGCGCTGTTGCAAAACAAACCAGCCATGTCAATTGATGTGTGCTGGGTGCTTGCAACAACATTGGGCATGCGCTGGCTCTGACAAACCAGGGGACCATAGGTTTGAACTGACAGGTATGGGTAACCAGGGGACCGCAGCTCAGAATGGACAGGTACAGGTTATACCCATTATATGTGCAGGTTCAGCAGGTACAGGTGCGGTGTTGGCCATGTCATGAACCCATGGTCAACCCTATTAGTACTGTGGGTACAGGTGCAGTGTCCAGAATGTATTCTCTAACATGTAAACTATATGGGACTCTGAGGTAGTCTGCAGCACTCTCAGACACTCTCAGACACTCTCAGACACCCCTGTGACACCCTGGGAAAACGCAACATTCCCAGGATAACGTGAGAGCCAAAGTGTTTTTCCTGATGTTGCATGTGCATATATGCAGGGTTTGCGGTAGCGCTTCCAAATTTGTCATAACCACTGTTGGACATCAATGAATTATCGGCAAGAGTCAATGCTCCTGGAGGGTTCTACAAAAGACATGAGTTGGCATGCAAAGAGAGGACCACCAAAAAAAATACTGCATATTGTCCGAGCCCAAGGTAAGAAGCCTGGGAATGCGTCGGCTGGGAATGCGTCGGCTGGTTATACATCCAATTTTGCATAGTTGATTGCACATTCTGATAGAATGGCTCTGCCTGCTCCATTGTGGAGGCTTAGTGGTGCGAGAGAGATGGAACACTGGGGGGCAGGATGTGCAGATGGTAGTGTGAGAACAACAGATGTTATATGCAATGCTATACATAGTGATCGTCATCGCCGTACTCCTCATCAACTTGAAGAATCTATACATAGAGTGACTATTACTATGCATATAAATCATCGTCCTCGTCCTCGTCATCAAGAACCTCATCTCCTAAAAGCGATGCAATATCCAAACCCGGCTTTTCTACTAAAAAATGTTCGGTTTCGGGTGTTTCAAAGTCACCGTTTTCCAAGATTTTGAAGTATGGAATCATTGAGACGACGGATTGGATTGATGGGATATCGATAACCTGCAGTGCAGCATCGCCTTGGTAAATGTGAATACAGCAAACAATTATAGTGCAGGAACTATCACCTTGGTAATGACACGTATAGACGGTTTGAAAAGATGCATTGAGGAGATAAAGATCGGGTGGAGAGAACATGGAAACCAGTGCAAGAGAATAGACATTGTCAACACCGAATCTGAGGCGGAAGAAATACAGAACTTCAGCAAAGTCTGACTTGCCGTTCTCGTTGCTTTGGAGCTGATAACCATTCAGATAAAGTGATAATTTGCAATCAAGCGACTCACCTTGATGTTCCTTGTTCTCCTAAGCCTCCTGCTTGAACGATTTTCCATCCAAGAGGACCGACATATTTGCCAATTAGGAAGGCGGAGTCGTGCCCATCGTTTGACAGTGCGAGTCCATCCATCTTGATTTGGCCAACCACGATCTTCCCAATAACGAAGGATGGCAGTAGCTTCAACATCTCTTACATCAGTTGCTACCTCCTGACAAGCTCGCAAAAGAATGTAGCCATCTTGAAGGTCAATCCCACCTCTAGGGATGCTTGTTTCATTGTTCAATGGAAGTTGTGGCATCATAGATCGGATTGAGTTGAGCTGCGCACGCAGCAGCCCTCGCTGGGATATATTCGCATAGGGATCAAGGTCCTGCCAAATCTCTTTTCCAAGATTCCCAATTGTTGTTTCCATCGTCCATTGAGCGTAGCAGGCCAAGGGCCCAGCGCGGACAGTTTCAGACCCTATGTGAGTCAAGAGGTGGATGCTTTGCCGAACAAAGTGGATGCGATCAGGGCGTCGTTGGTAGTACAACTCCTCAAATTCTCGTACGAATTCGCAGAGCATTGTGGTACCTTCCTGTAGTTGAGTGGGTGATATTTGACGCTGTTGAAGGAGTTGAACACCTCGAACCAATTTGCAATAGTTTCGCCAATATTGGTCAGGTAAAATGTTATGTAGCAGAGCCGGTCCAAGGCCGAATAGATAGAGAAGGAACTCCCACGCTTTGTAGCCTGAATTAATTTTTTCAGCAGGATTTCGTGGAGCGCGATCGAAGGAAGAGGGAATATATGGTGTTGCAGCAGCAACCGTCTTGCCGTGTGCCTCCCAAACCTTCCCTGTCAGAACAACCCAATCCCAAGTTGCCTTTGAGTCCGGCAAGTAACACTGGATAGTACCACGCCAAAGGCCCATGAAGAGATCGGAATCATTGAGGGCCACAAGGTGCATGATATCTAAAAGAAAGATGTTTGGAATACCAATCGTGCACTCCTTCATAAGTCCACTGAAAATCGTCTGCTTGCAGAGACCGGTTTCAAGACGGATCTTGGCGAAGTCAGTTGGATTGCGCGCAGCTGCAAGCTTTTCAAGGTTGACCAAATATCGGTGGGTAACATTTTGGCGAAAACGATGTAATTCCTGGAAAGTTACATCTTCGTGAAGGCATCCAGCAACAGTGTAATCATTCGGCTTGAGCATGACTGGATAATAATGTGGATCGCGGGCCCGATGATGGCCAGGAAGGTCACAGTACAGCCAACAACCATGTTTGCCATGATGGCCAACCATTCCGCTCATAACAGCCATAGCCAGGCTGTCAGCGGTTCCAGATACGAAAAATGGGATCGATCTAGGTATGTAGGTATTTCTTGAAGAATCCCATATTCGCAATCCTTCCTTCTGTAAAGCTGCGAGGTGGTGAAGGCTAGGATAAGCGAATGAGTCATGGTGTTTCGGTTTATTGGGACCACCAATGAACGTGCTAGGGACTACGAGTCCTTTCTTGTAGCGATAATCAGGGGAAAGGTTGTGAATAATGAAAATACTGATCCAGCAGTCGGAAGACTTGTCACGATAGAGTTGTGCGCCATCACATGAAAATTGGATCATTATATCGTCATCTTGAATCTTGCCGGCAAGAACGGCCTCTAAATATTCCTGCCCACAGTACGTATCATTGTATTCTTCAATAACACCACCGTGAGCTTCCATGTAGGTAAGAATTCGTGCAGTTGCCTCGGCGCAGTAATGCATCTTGGCGGCACTTTCAGGCGAACGATAGAGAGCTTGAAGTACCGGCCCAATCGGAATGGTATTGAACTGCCGTTGCGGAACCTGTGCACCATTGCGAGCCAAACAAACAGGATCATAGCGGGGTTCAGAACAGATGGGGCAGGTATCAAGGTCACTGAAAGGACCGGTGAATGCAGCGCAGCTGTTGATGCACATGTCGTGTACAATAGGGACCACCCCGCTAATTTGCTCCACTCGCCGCTTGACTTGATCATACGAAAGGAAAGGATTGTCGGGATAGCAGGCCAAGGCGGCTGCTCGGAATGAGTTGTAGGTATCTTCGGGTGCATTTGTGACGGCAAAAAAAGACCTGAGGGAAAAAAGAAAGAAAGGGTCTTCGACATCAAAAGGAAAGTCACAAGGAGCTTCTCGAAGTCGCTCGATATCCCGAGCGTTCATGTTGCTGTTTTCGAGTGTAGCTGCTTTGATCCCACTGATAAATCCTGCAGTGGTCCTGAGTTCTTCGATTTGGGATGTTACACCCAACTCTTCAGGATACAGATCGGGGACATCATGGACATGCTCAATTTGATTCTCCAATGGCATATGTCCTGCCTCGTCGTGTACAGGGCTAGGAGGGCGGTCGAGAGGGTAATCAGGTGGAGGGTCATAACATTCAAGGCCAGGGAGCGGTACGTTGTGGTCAGCTGCATCCTGATGAAGATGTGATGGTTTGTATGCCAGAAGATAAAATCAACAGGCGACTCACAATGATATTCCTGTCTTGAGCTCGTATAATCAAATCATCTTCTATGCGTCTGCGAACCCTTCGATTTCCTTCCTCAGAGTTTTCATGTTCAGCACTCCCAGCTGTCAGAGGATTGGGTTGCAAGCCGGATTGTGCAGCGCTTCCTGTCGTCTGCGTCTCCAAGGAAATGGCAAGGTTGCGAGTAGCAAGAAACGCTGCAAGTGCCGCATCCTGGGTATTGCGATAGTACTTGCGCAGCGTTGGCCTAGATACATTTGTCGGAGGTTGTGGAGGCATGAAAAAATATTGAGTCGATTATTTGATAGATACAAGCAGCGTTTAATCGAAACAAACTACAGTAATCAAATATAATCTACCCTAAATTACGGACTTTTGACTGGGGCTGAGGGGTCACTTAAGGGTGCTAAAGATTTGGGGCTCAATTCTCAGGGTTCTTCAGGGATAGCTGTTGGATAGTAGCTGGCTAGGCTCAACAGCTATGGTTGAATAACTCTGAAGATTGGGCACCAAATTCTTAGCACCCTTAAGTGACCCCCCAGCTTTTGGCTTTGCCCATCTCCTCAAATATTTTCATAATTTTGCCTAATTTTACTAGCCTAAAAAGGCAATTTTTCAAAAAACATCGGCTATAGCTATGGCAACACTATTCGTGTCACCGCTCTGACTTGTTCAAGTGTTCGTGGTTCATGGGGAGAATCCTGTGGCATTTCTTGTACCAGCCACTTGATGGCTTCATCTATTGGTCGACGATTTAATGAAAGGACTAAACCGGGTGAAATATTTTCTGTCCCCTGTCCATGGATATCGTAGTCGTTAAGCAAATCGAGGGCATAACCCATGGTTGTATTGCATATGGCTATGATCATTTCAGCGGCATTGAACTTGGATTCAATTGTAGTTTTCCGTTCGTCGTGATGACTATGATTGCATTGATGATTCATACAAATCTGTTCGTTATTCCATGATTTGTGTGTTTTTTTGTCGTCTTCCACAACATGGGTATCTTGCCATGTGTTGCATTCCTCTTTCGGCTGTGGGTTATTGTTCTGATGTAAGTCGTTCCAGAGGTCTTTGAGTTTAATGAAAACAGCATTGAATTGTTTGTATACTGTTACATGTTTCTCGAGTCGAGCGATCGTGGCCTCCTGTGCCGCACGTTGTAGAGGGTCCTCGACCCTCTGAGGCCGTAACATCAATATCTAGCGAATCCGCTCGAACCCGACGTCTCTAGCAATCTACGCTCGAACCCGACGCAACCCGATGCATACCAACTAGCACGGCCGCTCACGTACCTGGTCGGTCTATCTCCTAAACTCACGGAACTTCAAATATCAAAGATAGATCTCATCGGACTGGGATCCCGACATCGGACTTGCCTTATTCATGCCTAGCGTCTCCCTTATGGGGATATAGTAAAGTATATTGCATCTTTTACGGTTTTTATATCTTCCACCCATTTTCCCTGTCATCGTCGCCTCGCAATGCTCTTCCTACTTCCCCATTTTTATTCTCCTTTGTTTCCTCTCATCGGCCGAGGACTCTCGTCCGAATCTAGGTACAGAAATTTGTAGTATAAAAACAGTGCCCAAGCGCCGTCTCAAAATAAGAAACCAGTTCCCCTGTTTCCTCTCTCTGAGAATCAGTCTCTCAGTAAAATCCATCGCACACACTACTCGTCGGTTTCCTCGACGCTCTCCCCGTCCTTCTACCGTCTTAATCTCTACGTTTCTCGTCACCCGACACCCGACCCGCCGTACCCGACACCGTCGGCTTTGTCGGCTTCGACCAGCCTCGATAGATTTCAGTAGTTTACTTGGCGGCTTCTTATCATTTACATCCTATCATCTTACTGAAGCTTGCTAGACTATTCCTAGTCACTTTCACGCTGACCCCCACAGGCTTAGGATTATTATTCCGCAGCCACCCCGACCTCGCCTTTACATCTGGAGCCCACCGCGAGGAATAGTCTAGCACCACCATAGCTTCCTCTTCCCGTATCCCTCCCTCTGACCGTCGTCTTCGAGATCTTCCTCGAAGAACTCTTCAACAAGAACTCTCTTTAGCCGCCTTCGACCCGACAATCGACGACGACTTCTTCCAGCTAGTACCCGACCACCTCGCTCGACATAACAATCTCCCGCTCGTCTCAGGGTCAAACACCCCCCTATATCTTTCATCCGACAGTCTCGAATCGGTCAATATACCGATTATTACAATAACACCCGACTCATCCGATCTCAGTTCGACACCTGCATCGCCTATGTCCCCAACTTCGACCTCATTAGAACCCCCGTCTACGTCTTCGCTCTCGACATCGAAAAATCAGTCATCGTCATCGTCCCCGTCATCGTCATCGCCTACGCCGTCATCGTCCACGTTACCCGACCCGCTCATCGTACACCCGACAACCGCTTCATCGACATCTCAGCTCCTTCCACCCACAATGACTTCGACCTCTGGATCTTCAACCGCTCCCCACGTTACCGCTCCCCATGTTACTCCACGACAAATGCCCGCTCGCGGTCACTCCACGGCCCCGACCTTCGACAGGAACCCGCTCAATTTAAACCGCTTCTTCGAAGAAGTCGAGATACTTGCTGCCGATGCCGCTCTCGACGACGCAGGACGCATCAAGCATAGTCTGCGCTACGTGTCACTTAGCGACTACGAGCTTTGGGCAAGTTTACCTAGCACGACCGGTGTCGATTATGCCGCATTCAAAAGGAGCGTACTCGTGCTATACCCAGGTACGGAAGACGATCACCGGTACACTATGGTGGATCTCGACCGTCTTACGCACACCCAAACCGCTTACGGTATCCGTACCCACGCCAAACTTGGCGAATATTACCGCGAGTTCATCCGGATCTCAGGGTTTCTTCTAGACAAGGGTCGGATCTCCCCCCGAGAACGCAACATCGCGTACGAGAACGGCTTCCATGTCGAGCTTAAAAAGGACATCAAAACCCGTCTGCAGTACCAAAAACCGAACCATTTCCATAGCGACCCTTACGACTTCCAGGACTTCCACAATTGCGCCCACTTCCTACTGGCCGGAACTGCGGCCGAACCGTCCACCGTCTCTCATCTATCATCAACGTCGCCTGCCACCATCCGGTACTCGACTCCAATAGAACCCGCCACCCGCTACCCGCCACCCGCTCGCTATGACCTGGTCATTCCTAAAGCGGAACCGGTCGAACCTAACGTATCCGACCTCTTTCGTCTCGTTTCGCAACAACTCGCCGTCCTCACGCAAGCCCTCACCGAATGTAACAAACCCCCAAAGCCTTGTGCAAATAGGGCTGAGCCGACCACTGCGGGACAGGGTTTCACCAATTTCAACTGCCTCTTTTGCGACGACCCGTTCCATCGTATATGCGATTGTCCTATTTGCGAGCAGTACACTCGAGATGGGATATGCCGCAAGAACGAGCACAGCCGCATCGTGTTGCCTAACGGAATGTATCTTCCAAAGGCTATCGTCGGCAAAAATATGAGGGAACGCTTTGACGCGTGGCACGCACAGAACCCCGGCAACCGCGCTCCTCCTGCCCGCAACCCCACAGAACCATTCCAACGTGACCCGCCACCTCATGTCAAAGCTAACTTCATCTCCGCCGTCGAAGTACCCACCTACGAACCAGAGGTCACCACCGAGTACGCCGACATCTTTCAGTCCACGACGTCCAACATCGACGACAACAACGAACATATTAAGGTTCTGGAAGCCGAAGTGCAGCGGCTTCGTAAACGGGTTAGATTTGATGGTGTAGAGATCCCATCGAAAGCAAAAGGCAAGTCTAGAGAAACGTTTCCCAATCCGCCCGCCACTTCCATGTCCGTCCCCGCCGCGAAACCCGCCGAGAAAATGTCTACCAGACCTGTCAACGAGCACCCGATCACCATCATTCCACCTTCGAACACGCGGCTGACCGAGCCGACTGCCTTCATGCCGCGCACTCCCCAGAACCTTCCCACGTCGCACCCCCAGTACCGCTACCAGGCCCCCATCGAAGATCCCGGTATCGCCAAATCCGTCATCAACCGCGCGCTCGATTCTCAAGTCTGCATTTCGCAACGAGAACTTTTAGCCATGTCGTCCGATGCCTGCCGTCACATGAAGGACCTCACTACGTCGAAAAAGGTCACCGCCGAGAGTAACAACGTCGAGGTTTTCCATTTTCACGCACCCGAAATCCCCACTCGCGCCTGTCAACACTGTCAGGAAAATGTCCCGCTTGTCGTCGGCCGCGACTCAGTCCCTCTCCGTGCGGTCTACCCGCTCATCAACGGAAAATTTGTATTCGAGTGCGTCCTCGACAACGGTTCCATGATCATCGGCATGCGACGCGATATTTGGGAGAAACTCGGTTACGGCCTCCAAAATATGAAGATGCGGATGCAGTCGGCAAATAAAAGCGACAATGACACCCTCGGCCGGATCGCCAACCTAAAATTCACTTTTGGCGACGTCAATCTTTTCCTCCAAGTCCAAGTCGTCGACGACGCCCCCTACGAGATCCTCATCGGCCGCCCGTTCTTCACGCTTTCCGAGGCCCTTATGAAGGATTATAAAAACGGAGAACAACAAGTCACGATCACGGATCCAAACACTGGCGCCATCGTCACCTTGCCCACCATCGAGCACAACCAAAAAAACCAACGAGAGCGGTCCGACACCGGAAAGCTGGATTTTTAGAAGTCGAGGACCCGGAGATACCTCTCGGGAAGGACGCACCGGGAGATGAGAAGCCGCCACTCAAAAGCAACCATACCTATACCATGAACTATGCTTCCCTTTTGCCGTTTCCCCTAGAAGAGGACTTATGTTTTTCTATCGATTTAGATTTCTCTTCGTCTCAGCCTCAGACTGCCGCCCAGTACATTTCATTGTTGACCGATGTACAAAATCAGCTACATACTACCGATACCCTTCCTTCGTCTTGTTCCATCTCCGCTCCTGCGTCACCTATTTCTTCTTCGAATATTTGTAACAAAGCCTCTACTGAACACGCTACTTATATCTCGTATACCACCCCCCCTACCAGGGACCTAAAAGGAGTCGTTACCAAGAAAAAGTATAAGAAGGTAGCCGATCGTATCTGCCCAATTTCTACCACTCTCCCCAACGAATACCGCATCATATGCGAGATCACCGGCGACCTGCTAGCCGATTTACCCACACTCCCGACTCACCCGCCCGACTTTACACCCGGCACCCGCTATACCCAGGAATGACACGACGCGATGCCGATGAACCCGGATGGATTCCTTTGGCCTGAGGAAGAAAAACTCGGCCACCATATCATCAAAACGCAAGAAGCCGCCTTCGCCTGGAACAAATCCGAGAAAGGCCAGTTCAATACGGACTACTTCCCACCGATCCACATTCCCACCGTACCGCACGACCCGTGGGTCCATCGCAATATCCCAATCCCACCCGGCATCCTTAACGAAGTCATCGGCATCATCAAAGACAAAATTAATGCCGGTACCTATGAACCCTCGAATTCATCATACCGCTCCCGCTGGTTCTGCGTTTTGAAAAAGGATGGGAAGTCTCTTCGAATCGTCCACAATCTACAGCCGCTTAACGCCGTCACTATCCGCGATCCCGCCATACCGCCCATGACCGAGCACTTGGCCGAGGCCTTTGGCGGCCACTCTTGCTACGCTTCCTTCGACCTCTTCGTCTCTTTCGACCAACGCCTCGTCCACCCCTCGTCTCGGGACTATATGACCTTTCAGTCTCCACTCAGAACGCTTCGACTTACGCGGATTGCTATGGGATACACAAATTCCCCGCAGATCCTACACGGTGACTCCATGTACATCCTCCGTGACGAAATCCCTCATCTTGCCATTCCATATATGGACGATATTCCCGTCAAAGGGCCTCCAACCCGCTACGAGCAACCCAACGGTACCTACGAGACTATACCCGAGAACCCGGCAATCCGACGTTTCATTTGGGAGCACTTCCAAGGTGTCAACTGCGTCATCCAGCGTTTCCGCTATGTCGGCAGTACCTTCAACGGCAAAAAACTCGAGTTGTGTTGACCCTCAGTCATCGTTGTTGGCCACCGATGCACATACGAAGGAAGAGTAGCCGACAACTCCAAAGTACAGAAGATTCGCGATTGGCCACTGCCGACCAACCTCACCGAAGTTCGCGCCTTTCTCAGTATCTGTGGCGTCTTGCGTATTTTTATCAAGGACTTCTCGCTCCACTCCCGACCCCTCATCCGTCTTACCCGCAAAGGTATACCCTTCGAATTTGGTGAAGAAGAAGAGACCACCGTCGACTACCTCAAAAACGCCGTCATTACGTCGCCAGCGCTGCGCACAATCGACTACACGCGTGAATGGGAAGTGATTCTCGCTGTTGATTCATCCGTCCTTGGAGTCAGCTTCATTCTCATGCAAATCTGCGCTGACGGAAAACGTTATCCGAATCGCTTTGGTTCAATATTGTGGAACGAACGCGAAGCCCGATACTCCCAGTCCAAGCTTGAACTCTACGGCCACTTCAGGGCCCTCCGCGCCTACCGAATCTTCATCATCGGTGTCCGCAACCTCACTGTTGAAGTCGACGCGAAGTACATAAAAGGGATGCTCAACAACCCCGACATTCAGCCCAATGCAACGATCAACCGATGGATAGCCGGCGTGCTCTTATTTGACTTTAGACTCGTTCACGTACCCGCTTCCGCACATGGTGCACCCGACGGACTCTCCCGACGCCCCCGCGCTGCAGAAGACCCCGAGGAGATCAACGACTCCGACGATTGGCTCGACCACTCCTACGGTTTCTTTATGGAAGTCGTCAACTACCGACCCGTCCCCATACCGTCTATACCGATTGCCGTATGCGGCCGATGCCGTGCCACAGCCGACCGACTCCACGAGTTACCCGCCGTCCTCGTCTACACAAATCAGGAAGCCGTTTCTGACATACCGCAATCCGATAAAGCCCGCGCGGCCGACGCTCATCTTGCCCTCGTCGAGACCTGGTTACAAGATCTAACCCGACCCGCGAACTTCACGGACGAAGAATACCATCTGTTCTTATGATACGCCCTTGAATTCTTCGTCACCGATAACAAGCTTTGGCGTAAAGACCGTCACAGAAAACACAAACTCGTCATACCGCCCGACCGCCGGCTTCAGTTACTCAAAGACGCTCACGACTCTCTCGGCCACAAAGGTATATTCTCCGTCCGCGCTCGGCTACTCGATCGTTTCTGGTGGCTGCACCTTGACCACGACGTTAAGTGGTATGTCCAGTCTTGCCATCAGTGCCAAGTACGGCAAATGTGTTATCATCACATTCCGCCCACCGTCGCTACACTGGCCTCGCTATTTCGTAAAGCGTATGTTGACACAATGTTTATGCCACGATCCGGCGGCTATCGATACATCGTCCAAGCCCGTTGCTCCCTGTCCGCCTACCCTGAGTTCCGCATGTTACGCCGCGAGACCGGCTCCACCATCGGCACGTTCTTGTTTGAAGACATCTTATGCCGTTGGGGCGCTCTCGAAGAAATCGTCACCGACAACGGCAAGCCGTTCGTAGAGGCGCTCGACTATCTCGCCTCCCGCTACGGTATCCGGCACATCCGCATTTCGCCCTATAACTCACAAGCGAACGGACCCGTTGAGCGTCGCCACCTAGATGTCCGGGAGGCCATTATGAAAAGTTGTGACGGAGATGAAAAAAAATGGCACACCGTTACCCATTCCGTATTTTGGGCCGAGCGGGTCACTACACACAAAAGCCTCGGATACTCGTCCTACTACATCGCACACGGAGTAGAACCGCTTTTTCCATTCGATTTTGCTGAAGCTACGTACATGGTTCCGATGCAAGATACGATGTCTACGACCGACCTCATAGTCATCCGCGCCCAACAACTTCGTAAATGAGAAGCCGACCTCGATCGGGTCAAAGAAAAGCTTACCAAATCTCGGCTCGCGTCCGCCCGGCAATTCGAGCAGAAATACACCAACACGATCAAAGTTTTCAACTTCGAACCCGGTAACCTCGTTCTCGTCCGAAATTCACATATCAAAATGTCTCTCAATCGTAAAGAAAAACCGCGGTACTTTGGACCCATGGTTGTCATTAGGAAAACAGAAGGCGGATCTTACATACTAGCCGAACTCGACGGTGCGGTTTCTAGATCTCGATTTGCCGCTTTCCGAGTGGTACCCTACCATGCCCGCTCAAAAATATCGATACCGTTGGACGATTTCTTACAATACCGCGATGCCGACGATACCAATTTAAACGATCTTGATGATCCGACGTAACCGCCCTCCATAGACTCCTCACCTGACGACGATTAAGCATTTCATTTATATTCTGTCCACGTTATACCCCCACTTTATTTAGTTCCTCTCAGTTTTCTAACGATATGACGAATGATGCGAATAGTCCTATGTCTTTGGGGGCCGATCGGCTTTCCTTAGCTGGGTGAACAAGCTGACACGTCTTTTATGTACACGATATATTCTTTTTATATATACACAACGGGCTCGTTATTTTTTTCTATTTTACAGGCGGCCGGTCTCGTAATCCCGCTTCAACATCGCCAACCTTGAGGTCGACCGTTCGAGATCGACACGATGTAGAGGGTCGACGTCCCTCTGAGTCCGTATCATCGATATATCACGAATCTGGACCAACCCGATGCCGCCATTTGACTTGCATTCGAACCCGACGTAACCCGACATGATGTGACGTGACGTGACCCGACGTGACCGATGTAACCCGACACATGCCGCTTTGTGACGGCCGCTTTTGGGCTAAATCCGGCAGCCTCAAACGCCTCGGAGTTCCAATTCCAGGAGATGGATCTCTTCGGACTCAATCCCCGACTTCGGATTTACTTTATTTATGCATCCCCTCGTCCTTTCGGAGATATGTAGGACTTTCTAGATCTTTTCCTTGCATATTCGTTTTCCCCTCCATTTCCTGTCTTCGTTGCTTTGCAACCCCCCTTTCCACATCCCCATTCCAACCTTTCTTTGTAGCTTACCATCGGCCGAAGTAGACATGTCCGAAAGTAGATTACTGTTTCCTGTACTATAAAAACGGTCCCCGACGACCGTACAAAATAAGATACCCTTAGTCCCCATTTCCCTTTAGTCAGAATCACCTTTTAATCCCTTCAAATGCTCGTCCATGTAGACCCTTAGCTTTTTATAGTCCACTTCGTCGTCTTTATCGTTGTTTCCATATATTCGTTCATTGTTTCCGACCCGACCCGACCCGACCCGCCGTACCCAACATCGTCAGCATCGTCGGGTTCTTTATTATTTGTCCGTTTTTACTCCGTTCATCACCGGATTCATCGTTATTAGTCCAGTTTTACGCGGCGGCTTTACTTTTACTAACATTCCCTTCCTTTTACTACTATTCCCGACACTGACTTATCCAGTCACTTCTACGCTGACACCCTCTGGTTAGGATCTTATTTCTTTATATAGTTCCGAAGCCACCAAGAACCCGCATCTACAGCGAAGCCGCTGGAACTCTTGACCGAAGTGGACGAGGTGACGGTTGACGTTGGTGCCCAGGGCTCCCAGCTCCTCCGTAAGGACCGCTAGCCGCGCCGACACTTGCTTGTAATTCTCCATTGTCAAAACGAACGGGTTTGCTGCCGAGGCCGCCCTAAGTCTTTTCGTCGGCCGCTCTTCCTCCGACTCCTCCTCGTCTTCGTTCATCATCCTTGACCGACTCCACATCCTCGACCCGCGGTTTGCTCGTTGAGGCCCGGGCAGGCCTACTGCAGATGGGCTTTCTCATGAACGACAACGGCTTCCTCGTGCCGACCGCGACCTCTTTGCCCTTTCCGGTATCCACCTTGCGCCGACCCCCACCCGTCCGGTGTGTAGCATTAGTACATCTTTTTTTCAGCCTCCGGCATCATTCGCACACGTAGCCCATGACGCCTCGACACGCCTCTTGAGCCTTGACGCAGTTGGTGCAGGGTTGTAGGGGAAATGGCCCGGTGAACTGTTACCAGGATCAGTGACTAAAGAACAAATGAACCGACACAGGAACTCACCGTCGTACCAGCCAGGTCTCCGGTCTCTACGCCCGGCGTATCTACGTCTTCTACATCGGCCGGTGTCTCTGGTGCCGGGTCAACGGGGCCTTCCTCTGGCTCGACTGCGGCTTCGCCTTCTGGAATCGACTCAGTCCTTGGTTCACCTGCGACCGATGCGTTTGCTTCAGCTTGCCGTTCTTCGCTGAGCCGCCGCCGATACGCGGCTCCATCCCTTTTGACCCGGTCCGCTTCTTGATTCCAGTGCTGCTCGTGTTGTTCTATTCTAAGCCGCTCCCGCCTTTCCTCTGCCGCCTTTCACCTTTTCTCCACTTCTGCTCGTGCATTTGCCTCTGCCATCCATCTGGCCTCCTCTTCCCGCGTAGCCGCTTCTTCATCCGCCCGCCATCTAGCTTCTTCCTTTTCCTGCCTCTCTCGGTCCACCGCTTCTTTCAGCCACTCTTCGACATCGTTGGCATACGATTGGCGGTCGGCCCATAATGGTGGCGTTACTGGCCTCGTACCACCAGCTCGGAGTTCCGCGACGATTCCATTATAAGCATGCTAGCGGGACGACATGAGCTATCTTAGGACATGCGTGATCAATCGGGAAACTCACCAGCGCTTTCTTGCGGCTGCTTAACCATTGTTGGGCCATCCCCTCGTTGCCGTCCACCATTGTTACGAGATCGTCGCTGTGAAACACGGTGACCGCATTAACGGCCTCTTCGTAGTCCACCCAGACATCGGGTAGTGTTGCCGAAGTTCAGTTCGGTCCGGTTCTGACCCTTTTTGGCGGAACCGTGAACTGAACTTTGGGTCCGGTTTGGCGCATGGCCAAACCTGGACCCGGACGGCATTGAACTGTTTCTCCGAGGTGGGCTCACCCCATGAGCTCCGTTCTCCTCGCGAATGGCAGGCACGTATCAATCGATACGGCGCTACACTTCGCGAGGTAGTTGGGCTGCGGGGGAGCCGTCCGGCACTGCTGCTGCCGCCGCTGTCACTGCTGCCGTTGCTGCCGCTGCCGGCGCTGCTGCTGCTGCCGTCGCCATTGCTGCTGCCGCCGTTGCTGCTGCCGCCGTTGTTGCTGTTGCTGTTGCTGCTGCTGCCGGCATTGCTGCTGCTGCTGGCCATCATAGTTGTGGTTGCCGTTGTTGTTGCCGCCGCTGGTGGTGATGTTGGATGGCTTTGGCTGTTGCCGCTGCCACTGCTGCTGCTGCTGCTGCCGTTGCTGCCGGCGCTGCTGCTTCCGCTGTTGCTGCTGCTGCTGGCCGTTGCCGTTGTCGTTGCCTGGTTGCCGTTGCCTTTGCCGTTGCCGTTGCCGCCGCTGGTGGTGGTGGTGGTGGTGGTGGTGGTGTTGCGGCTGCCCCGCGTCCGTTGGCATTGCGTTGGCGTTGGCATTCATCTTGTGCCAATGTGGTTGCGATGTGGTCGCAGTCGAGTTGCCTGCCGCAAATAACATTAGTAAAGTTAAGAAAAAAATGGAAACTTACCTTTGAACACAACACAATTTATGTTGTGTTCAACCCGCGTTGAAGTTGCTGTGTTGCGTGAAAGGTCACAGCCGGTCACATGATGCCATTTAACACGAAATAGTAAGTAAAGAAATACGAAAAACAAATGAAATCAATACCTTAAAAATATCCGCGTTCGCGGTTTGAACGCGGTTTGGAGCCGTTCAGGAAATCCGGCAGGCCTCGAAACCCGGAACTGAACCCGCGGTCCGGTTCAGCACTTGGCTGAACTTAGACCGAACTTAGGGTTCGGTTCGGGGTTTGAACCGGGTTCGGCTAGGTTCGGAACCGAACTACGGCAACACTAACATCGGGTTCAATGCTTTCGACGAAGGCGAGGAAATTGTCATAGACTTGGGACATTGTGGACGTGTGATGGTGTAGAGGAAAGGTCGGATCAACAATGAGATTTTTTTTATTTTTTTTACTTTGCCGTTGTTTGGCCGCTCACGTGATTGGCCACATTCACGACCCGCATTTGGAGACCCCATATTCTCGACCACGGATGGTCTCTATTAGAAGACCCAAGGAGATGTAGAGGGTCCTCGACCCTCTGAGGCCGTAACATCAATATCTAGCGAATCCGCTCGAACCCGACGTCTCTAGCAATCTACGCTCGAACCCGACGCAACCTGATGCATACCAACTAGCACGGCCGCTCACGTACCTGGTCGGTCTATCTCCTAAACTCACGGAACTTCAAATATCAAAGATAGATCTCATCGGACTGGGATCCCGACATCGGACTTGCCTTATTCATGCCTAGCGTCTCCCTTATGGGGATATAGTAAAGTATATTGCATCTTTTACGGTTTTTATATCTTCCACCCATTTTCCCTGTCATCGTCGCCTCGCAATGCTCTTCCTACTTCCCCATTTTTATTCTCCTTTGTTTCCTCTCATCGGCCGAGGACTCTCGTCCGAATCTAGGTACAGAAATTTGTAGTATAAAAACAGTGCCCAAGCGCCGTCTCAAAATAAGAAACCAGTTCCCCTGTTTCCTCTCTCTGAGAATCAGTCTCTCAGTAAAATCCATCGCACACACTACTCGTCGGTTTCCTCGACGCTCTCCCCGTCCTTCTACCGTCTTAATCTCTACGTTTCTTGTCACCCGACACCCGACCCGCCGTACCCGACACCATCGGCTTCGACCAGCCTCGATAGATTTCAGTAGTTTACTTGGTGGCTTCTTATCATTTACATCCTATCATCTTACTGAAGCTTGCTAGACTATTCCTAGTCACTTTCACGCTGACCCCCACAGGCTTAGGATTATTATTCCACAGCCACCCCAACCTCGCCTTTACAACGTCGCTTTGTTAAAAATCCTCTTGCTTCTTCTTCAACAATGCCAACTCATCCATGAGTGCAGCTATCCTGGTGTCCTTGCCATCATCCTGTTGTTGTTTCAGGGTTTGTGTTGTGGTCTGCATGGACCAGACTTGTTGTCCTCGTTGTTCTGGACAATTACGTGAAACATGTCCCAGTTGTCGACATTTGAAACAAATTCCTTTCTTCATATATTCGAGACATTGCTCGTCCGTCAGGCGTGTGAATGTCTGTTGTCTTGGTTGAGTTCTTCTTGTGTTGACATCCATGGGAACGGATTCGGATTGTGGTTTTACTGGTGTCGATGTTGTCTGCATTGTAGTTGTTGCATGTGTCACGGTATACCGCGATTTCGGGGTGTACGTAGACATGGAATGTATTTGTTCCTGACGGTGTCGCCATTGCTGATCAAGCCTTGTTGTTTGCATACGCCATTCATTGATAGTAGTGGGAATGTTCAACAGGGTGTAGATTTGGTCGATCAAGGGTTTATTCATGTGAAGTTCAACGAGTTGAACGAGATATGCGATATTGTCAGTCTTGGATAATCCTGACATTCGGCAGAGTGTATCGAATTCAATCCAAAATTCATCTGCCGTCATCTTTCCTTGTTTCAATTCATTGAGCTTCGTCAACGCGTCCTTCTTCTGGTCTGGTTTCTTGAAATGTTGCCGAAATTCAATAAGGAAGTCTGACATTGTTCCAAATTTGATCGGTTCATGCGTGAGTGCGATGTCAGTGTATTCATCTGCCCATCGCCCGGCGAGTCCTCCCTGCAAATAGGAAAGGATGAAAAGGATCTACTTTTCATCCGAGTCGAAGTGAGCGGTGTTTGCTCTGATGTACACGTATGCACTTCGGATGAATGTCTTGAAACCTTCTTTGTTTCCATCATATTTAGCTGGCGGAGCAACATGAGATTTCGGAGTTGTCAGGGCTGCGGGTGCAACAATGGTATCTGGTTCAGGTTCGGACATTGTTGTTGTGCGGAAGTGAGTTTGATGTTGAGTAGGAGTTGTTGTAGGAGAAAATGATGTCGAGGGGAGAGTCGAGGGTCTGAAGGTTGTTTGTGTTGTGATGTATTGGTCAAATTCATTTAGAATCCGGCGTTTCAGGTGTCAGGTGATATTCTTCGTCAAGGTCTGATTCCAGTGTTCAGTACCGTTGTGGGTCCAGGTTGTCTTGGATGATTGTAAAGGGAGTTGGGAGAAGTCTAGTTTTATGTTACAGATTGCTGTCTTATTGCGGGCTCCGGTAACAATCAACCAAACAGAGAATGGATAAGAAATAAGCGAGTACAAAGCGTAAAAGGGGGGAGTTTTGTCGGGGTAATCAAGGTTGCGATTGGGGTGAAGGTAGCTAAACTAGACTTAAGGTTACTGACTACAAGTGTTCGGGTTTATATACACTACAACGTCTTCAGGGCAGGCTTCTTCATCATGCGTGGCTGCGAGGAGGATAAGCTCCGGTATGAATGGTGTCTTGGTTCACTTCGTGGTCTATGCGTTTTGGGGTGCCATCGTGGTGGCCAACAGCTGCGTTGTGGGTCTGGTGTCAGCAGACAACTGATCTGGTGGTTACGCTGTGCGGTGTTATTGAGTGTGTGTAAGAGCATGTGTGATCTCGATGATTCGTCGGTGGTGATCGGATGATGAGGATAATCACATGGATTAGGATACCATCGTCGATTGTCGTCAATAATGTTCTGGACCCAGGTTATGACATCATTGTTGGATGCAGAGTCAGAAGCGGGGTCAGAAGCGGGGGTTAGATCGGGGTGAAAAGTAACAAACACCGAGCACACATCAATTGACATGGCGCGGGTGTTTGGTGATGGCCTGGTGGTCCCTGGATGGTGATGCGACTGACACCACATCGTTGTCGATGGAATGGCATGGCCATTAGGCCAGAGCCGCCGCCGCCGATGTTGCCGTCATGTTGTCACGTCACGTCATCGTCATCACGTCCTGTGGTTGTGTGCGACCGACACCACATTGTCGTCGTGTCATTGCATGCAGTCTGAGTCCTCATTGTTGTCGTTTGGCAAAGACAACCAGTGGAACTAAAATAATAAAGTAACAAGCAATTAGCACAAAAAACTTTAATGAGATAATGACAAAGATGTACCTGACAGCCAGAGGGTGGGTGCACCACCTCTCTGGCTGTTTTCTCGTATCTCTGGCCATCCATAAACGCTCATTGTCATTGTCATTGTCATTGTCGTTGTCGTTGTCGTTGTCATTATCGTTGTCGTTGTTGTCGTTGCTTTTGTATTCATAGTTGTTGTTGTTGTTGTTGTCACAGTTGTTGTTGTTGTTGTTGTGGTAGTCGTCGTGCATTGGCCAAACCGCCCAAACCCGTACACCATGGGTACAGGTGACGGTATGGGTATGGTGTCCGTTTTTGGACACCGTACCCGTACCCGTACCCATGTGACCTGTTTAGGAAATACTGTGGGTAAACCCGTACCCGTGGTCAACCCTATCGGCAATCACACAGCTGGTGAGCAAGTGTTCAAGATCATTGAAGTATCACTGGAGTTCTCTTGGTTGAGAAGGGGAAAATGCTAGAGCAGTTGAGTGACCACAACCTGGCATTGTGGGAGGGGTTGTAAAAGCTGGTTTGGACATTGTAGGTGGTATTTCGGATGAGTCAGAGGTGGTTGTAGATGAGTTTGAGATGGAATGATTACATGGGTGATGAAGTAAAGAAATGTGAGAGGCTGCAGTCGGACTCGATGTCTTCTGAAGAATCAACACATCAAAGTGCTGTTCAAAGTTCTTGATCTAGTGTGTGACAATTGCCAGACGTTGTCAACAATGTTTGATCTACTGTCAATGGTGTGAATGACTGGGGCAATGTTGGACTACTTGGTAGTCTTGGAAGTGTGGGTTCTGTTCAATGAAGAATTAGAGGTTCTGATACCAAAGAGGTCGTAGTGGGGACTGGGTGATCTTTGGTGAACTATAGGCACAGAATCATGAGGCCTGGATCAGAGACTATATCACTGGGTTGAAGGGGCTGGTATTGGTACTGCAGTGACCAGGGATGGTGGTGAAGAGTCTGAGGAAGAGAGAGATATTAATGGGGAATAAATGGGAGAAGATGTAGAAGCTATTTTTCAAAGTGAGAAATCACCCCCTCACAGTGGGCTCCAATATGATATGCTAGTCAAGGTGCTAGGCACCAAACCAACACTCTACAACTGGTATAGATGTGAGGAAGTGAAAGGGTAAGCCTCCACAATAAGGCATGTCACAAGTGCACTCATGGGTGATCTGGATCTGAACTCGCAAGTTTTTTTAATCAAAATTTACTTACTCAGATCCATGTGGGTTTCTCAATCCACTGGACTCCGATCCACAGGTCAGCTACCCATGGATACTCAGGTACTCGCAGGTGACCTGGGACTCGATGCGCTTTGGACTGCGAACCATCCTCCTCCACTTTCAAATTTCCTTGCAAGCCACAGTGCCATGTCAACTGATGTGGGCCTGGGGTTGCAAGGAGTTGGGAGGAGTGGGGAGGGGGACCTTCAGCAGCACTGTGCCACCACTGCAGCTATTGCTGTTGCATTGCTGCTGGTGCTGTTGTTGCTGCCATTGTTGGTGCCACCATTGCTGCTGCTGCCATTGTTGCTGCTGCCAATGCCACTGCTGCCATTGCTGCTGCGTTGCTGCTGCCACCATTGCTGCTGCATTGCTGCCGCCACCATTGCTGCTGTCATTGCTGCTGCATTGCTGCTGCCACCATTGCTGCTGTCATTGCTGCTGCTGCTGCTGCAGTTGTTGCTGCTGCAGTTTTTGTTGTAGCTGTGGCTGCCGTGGTTGCTGTGAGCTGCTGCCACATAAATAAAATAAATGACAAAGAGAACTTATCTTAGCAGCAGGGGTGGATGCACCACTCCCTGCGTGGGTGTGGTGTGGGTGTGGGCATGGTGTTGGCATGGGTGTTGGCAGGTGTTGGTGTTGGTGTTGGTGGTGCTTCTGCTACCGCTGTCCTCATCATGTTTCTCTGTGTAATAAAATGTCAGTAAAGTGAAGATTCTTTGAGGGCTTACCATTTTGTCTTGTGAGTGATGCTGTTATTGTTGAGTTGACGTTTCGTGTCTATGTTTAAGATCACATGATCTAAGTTCCCACAATTTCATACACAAAAATTAACACAAAAATTAAACATTTGAGTATCTACAGAGAATGAGTTTTGACTGTGACCCACAAGTACTCACACATGTACCTGAGAGATAATACATGGACACCCAGATCCATGAGTATTTCAGACAACTGGTAAATGGTACTCATGAGTAAGATACCCACAAGTTTTCCCATGGGTAAACCCATTGTGACCCGTGGGTTACCCAGAGTCATGACATGCCTTACGCTACAAGTATGGTGACAATTGCAACTGATAGTGCAACTAAAGTGATTGATGTCATGATGGTGATTGAGGGTCAAAGAGTAATGTTGGGTAAATTGTAGTTGACTTGGTGTGGAGTGACATCATAATGACTTGGGGGGAATGTACAATGAAATGAGATGGGTAATGATGAGTTGATCTGCTTGCTTTAAGCATAATCTACACATCTCTTTTATACAATGAGAATCAGAGATCGGAATGAATCAAGATGTAGTGGAAAGATAGGAAATGTACTCTAAAAGGGATTGGGAGAATGAGAAATCACATGGGAACATAGTCAGAGAGGGTTCTGAAAGGAAGATAAAGACAATCTCATAACAAAGGAAGAAGGGGTTTGGCAAAATAAAGGGATTAAGTGTACACTAAAAGAGTTAGGCTGTCTAGGATGAAATGGGGTAGTAGTGAATGAAAGGCGAATGATTATCCAACAGTAGCAGGATCAATCTGATTTGGGGATTCTTTATCTTTGTCCACAACTTTGTTGGAGATGATGATAAAAGGTTTGAGAGGTCACTTTTATGGTCACAAGCCATCGCGAAGTCGCAGCATATTGAGGTCATCTTGACAGGTAGCTTGGATGTGTCTGATATGTTGATTTTGTGGTCAGCATGGCTGAGTGCATATCAATGCAAACAACTGAGCAATGAATCAGTGGATAATTGACCAGCTGAAAGAAAAGTACATGGTAATGGTCATTGGAAAGCCTACATTACTGCTTGGAATTCATATCAAACAAGACCATGAACAATTAGTGAGGGCCTGTTCAGTAACTCGGTAACCAAACACTCCTCATTGTTTCCAAGACATGCCGGACATGCCGGACATTGCTGACAAACTCCGTTTCCTTCCTGAGCTGCGCGCATACTATCCATTATCATTTTATCGTTGCCTCAGTGCAATGGCTGACTCTGATTCTGATTCTGATTCTGACGTCTTTGGCGTTGGTATTGACGATCTGGCCATTGTTGGTCTTTTTGGCTTTCTTTGTCGTACCGCTGTGGCCTGGGCTGAGACTTACTACGACAAAATTCCTCATCACAATTCTGCATTCTCTGGAGTTGCGTGGGTCAATGAACTCATGATGGGGCACCCTGATCGCATCAAAATCGCTCTTGGAGTACATCTCCGGGTGTTCCAAGCCCTTCTTAAAACACTACACAAGATGGGCTATAAGGATATGAAACACGTCACCCTACCCGAGCAGCTTGCAATCTTCCTTCATGCATGCATCACCGGTAACACAATTCGACAACTTAGTGAGCGGTTCCAACATGCCAATGGTACCATATCCAAGTCAGTTCCCCCATCCCCATTAATTTCAAGTTTAATGACCACCTTACCACAGCTGCTTCCGCAGGATGCTTCTCGCCTTTTCATCCTCACCGTTCTATATGAAATATGTCACTCTTCCAAAGCGCGGTGATCCCACTGCCCCTGAAATATCCAGCAATCCAAAATTTTTCCCATACTTCACTGACGTGTTGGGTGCCGTCGATGGCACTCACATCAATTGCGTCCCACCCAAAGCTGATCGAGCTGCATCCTGTAATTGCAAAGGGTTCTTGTCCCAGAACTGCCTGATGGCATGTTCGTTCGACATGCGATTTGTTTATGTTCTCAGTGGATGGGATGGGTCAGTAGCTGATGCCGCAATCTACAATGACGCTCGCCGCCACGACTTCCGAATCCCCCCCGGCAAGTACTACCTCGCTGATGCGGGTTTCGCACTTACACAACAACTCTTGATTCCCTATCGCGGCCAATGTTATCATCTTGATGAATGACACGGAGATCGAGCACCGATGAATAAAAAAGAATTATTTAATCTTCGTCATTCGTCTGCTCGAAATGTGGTGGAACGAATATTCGGTGTCCTAAAACATCGTTTCCGGCTCCTCCTCCTACCCCCCGAATATAGCCTGAAGGTGCAAGCTCGCATTCCACCAGCCCTCTGCGCCCTCCATAATTTCATCCGCCGATACGACCCCACTGATGCAGAGGACTATAATGATGACCAGGACATACTCCCTCCCCACGTCGATCCAGATGTCTTTGGAATGCTTTCGGATGGATTGCCGAGCCGTGCATCTCGCGAAGCGGCATCTGACATGCGAGATGTTATGGCAGAAAAGATGTGGTTGGATTACAACCAATTCCTTCAAGAAAGGGAGGCCCGTGAGCAGGAGGCGAGGGAAGCCCAGGAAAGGCTGATGACGGTGTCTCTGTAATTTTTTTTTGCCATGTACTCCGAATCTTTTTTGCCATGTATTTTGCTCAGAACAATACTATGAGACCGCTCTTTCTTTTGGACCGTCGATATCATTTGTGAGGTATAGAAAAATACAAAGGTACAGAAAAATACTGAGGCTGGCAAGTAAAAAAGTAAAAAAAGAATTATTGGGGGAGGGGGGGTGGAGCGGCAAAGTCAGGAATCATGCGGCCAACCTTCTCAAGCTCTCTCTTAATCCAGAGCTGGCGCAGGCTGTCTCTGCGGATACCAAGGTAGGTTTGCGCCCATACGGGACTCTCTGCGAACAAGTCGAACATGGCAATCATCGTGTCGTCATCAAGATATTTATCCTTTTCCTGCAATAAGTCTTGGGCTGCCTGCCTAACTTGAGCATCGGAAGGGTCGGGTGGGGGCGGACGGGGCAGGATCTCTGCCCGATGGATTTTGTGCTCAGACATAGTGCGTAGAGTGGTGTTGAATGTCGACATTTCCTCCCTGATGCCGTTTAAGGCGACAGGACCAGTTATACGAGCACGCTTGGAGGCGCTTCCCTCGGTATCGATGAGAGAGGATATTGTTAGATCTGATACAGATGCGGATGTTGAAGTTGGTGTTTCTTTACGTTTCTTCCCCTTACCTGGTCGAGGGGGACTTGGGGGCAGGGAGGAAGGCGGAGGGGGATGGCTCTCATCGGGTGATGAATCACTATGTCCTTCATGATTTCCTTCTCCTGACGAAGAGGGGGAGCTGAGTACTGCACCCTGGGAAGTAGACTGCGAGGGCTGGTAAACGTTTTCCCCCTTCCCATGGGATGGCATCAATTGCTGCATATCAACATAGAGGTCCCAGCCCTTGTTGCGGAAGGGACGGGCTTTGGGATGTTTCTACATGACTGTCAATGGAATAGAGAGAAGAGGGCAGATAATAATACCTCGATATATTTATCCCAGACCGGCTGAATGTTCTCATCGATGTTAAGCCCACGCGTATGGTCCCAGGGTAAGCCAGACAGTCTTGTGAGGGGCTCCACGTCATGATAGATCTCCCTTAACTGAATTGAAACATCAGCATACTATTATTACAAGTCAGAAGTCACTCACCCTCCCCCATCTAGATTGGCAAGAAGCGGCCGACTTGGGAATCCCCTTTTCAGGGGGGGTTTTGGCCATTGCAGCAGCAGCAGCATTCCAGGTTGCTGCCTTGAAATTTGCACCATCACCCGCCTCTGCCTTGTGCTGCAGGAGGAAATCGATAAGGAAACCAGTTTCTTTGTCACTCCACCGTGACTGCAGGCAAGGTGTCTTGTCACCAGAGTTCTCTCCACCCGCCTTACCCTTAGCCTTGGCCTTTGACTTTGACTTTGACTTTGACTTTGAGGCTGATGCCATTGGAGATGGGGGAGATACAATGATATGAGGAGAAGGGGGGTCAGCCATAGGGGGCGGCTCCGCCATAGGAACAGAACAAGAGGTGGAGTTTGTCAGCAATGTCCGGCATGTCCGGCATGTCTCGGAAACAATGAGGAGTGTTTGGTTACTGAGTTACTGAACAGGCCCTGATGGTCAGGTTCAGTTCAGCATAGAGCCCGAACTTTGAACTGAACCTTAGGTTCAGATTCAGCCAGGTTCAGTTCAGATTCAGCCTAGTCAGAACCTGAACTGAACCTGTAAAAATACAAGTGTACTAAACTGATCAATTTTCTCAATGCCAAATATTGATTTTATTTTCTATGGGTCTACAATGTCCAATCAACACCACATGCTATTGTGCTAAGGGTTTGGCCCTCCAATTACATGTATTGTGCCTATGTTCACTGTGAATAAATCAAATAGAATCTTGTAGTAGATGTGTCAAAGCACAGTATTACCTAACTTTTAGACAGTTATTGCAGATGTTTTACAGAATTTGAATATTTTAAGTTAACAGGGGGAAAGACATTGCTTGCAAGGTAACAAACATGGCTTTCTAGGCTGAACTTCAACCTAATATATTTAACTTTGCAGGAATTCTAGTTAGAGATGCACTTGGGCTAATTGCAATGATATACAACTCTAATTATCAATAATCTAATCTGTCATTAATGGTGCTGAAATTTCAAGTCAGTAAATAGTTGGACCCAAACTGAGACTCTAATGATAGTAAAAATTAGACTAAGATATGAAAGATTAGGTTCTGGTTCGACCTGGTTTGTAACTGGTTCACAAGATTCCATCCTTGACTGAACCTTGAACTGAACCTTAGGTTCAGTTCAGGCATTACCCTGAACCTTGAACTGAACTTAGGTTCAGTTCACATAGGTTCAGGTTTGAACCCAGGTTCAGAACCAAACCATACCATCACGTGACTTTCCATTGTTCAGAACAATGGAAAGTCACCTTGTCACAGAGCAATTATAATTGGAAAATACTTGCCAAGGCCAGAATGAAGGATGCAAAACTGGTATCAACCCTGATGGATCAGAAGATGATCCTACAAATAAATGATAGTGAAACTGATGAGAGTGAGTGGAAATGCACTTCAATCGAGTACATGACAGGAGTTGGAGAGCTCTTGTATGCTGCACATGCAACAAGACCCAATATCATGTATGCAACTGTGCTCATTGTGCAATTCACACAGAACCCAAGTCTAGAACACTGGACAGCACTAAAAGGGATATTTTGTTACCTAAAAGGAACAATGGACTACCAATTTCTGTACAGCAGAAAGGACTGACAGATTATGATGGAAACCATTCTTTACATCAATGCTGATTGAGGATCCACCCCATACTGGAAATCCATGAGCAGATATGTGTTCACAATTGCAGCGGAATCCGAGGTGATGAAGAAATGGTGCAGTGGAGACACCAAGACGAGGATGCAGATCGAGCTTGCAATTGGCGACACAGAAATGATACATATTGTTGGCATGCACACAGCGAGTGAGATGTGGAAGCAGCTAACCTTGGTAAAGGAATCCAGGGGGAAGCTCAGAATATTAGTGATGCGACGTGCATTGTACTGGTCAATTGCTGAAGAAGGATTAAACCTAATCGAGTACATATTGAAGCTCTAGAAACTGCAGGAGGAGCTCCACTTGATGGGAAGCCTCATTTCTGATGAAGATTTTGTGATGATAATTGTATCCTCCTTACCGGAAAGTTGGGACTTGTATACATGGCATACTTAGGCTTGAAGAAGAATAGAACATCACTGACTTCACATGAACTAGTTGTGATCCTATTAGAGGAAGACCGCAGGTGCCATGAGCACAGCGGAGATCCTAACAATGTCGCTATACATGGTAACAGTCATCAGAAAGCCAACATTACTGCTTGGAATCCATATCAAATGAGACCACCAACAACAGAAAGTCACCCTATCACAAAGCTGTTATATCCGGAAGATACTTGTGAATGCTGGAATGAAGGATGTGAAACCGGTATCAACCCCAATGGATCAGAACGTGATCCTATGAATAAACAAAACTGAAACTGATGAGAGTGAGCAGAAACGCACCTTGATCACATATGTGACATGAGTCGGAGAGCTCTTGTATGCTGCACACGCAACAAGACCTGATATCATGTATGCAACTGTAACCGTTGTGCAATTCACATGGAACCTGAGTCCGGAACACTGGACAGCACTTAAAAGGATATTCTGCTCCCTAAAGGGAATGAGGGATTACGAACTAATGTATGGCAGAAAGGACCAATGGATTATGACGGAAACCGTTCATTACGTCGATGCAAATTGGGGATCCAACCCGCACTGGAAATCCATTAGCGGATATGTGTTCATGATCACAGGGGGAGCCATAGCTTGGAGCTCAAAGAAGCAGAGCACGATTGCATTGTCAATGGCCAAAGCAGAATATGTCGCCGCTACTCATGTCACAAAGCAGTTGATCTGGCATAGAAATTTGTTGAAGGAATTGGACCTACGGTCGGACGAAACATCAATTTTACGATATGATAATCAGGCTGCAATTACTATATTGCACAACCCAGAATTCCATGCACGGATGAAACTTATAGATATCAATCTACATTTCCTACAAGATCACATTGCATCTGGTATCCTCAAAGTCATGTATATTCCTTCTGAAGAAAATCTAGTGGACATATTTATGAAAGGGTTACCTTGCCCACTTCACACAAAGTTCACAGCCAAACTTGGTCTATTGACTGGAGAGGAACTAGAAAGAGCGGAACACGTAACAGAATACATGGATGATGTTTACACCGCGACCCAGAACAAGTCGAAGAGTATTTGACCAAGAGGGAGTGTTGGGAGTAGTGGCTGAATAGTCATGGAAAGGATTAATAATCTATATCATGACCCCGGAACTCAAATACACCTGTCCAATGAATAATGCTGAAGCGCAGCAGTTATTCTACTCACCACAAGAAACTTCTAGTAGATTTAGCTAGTAGTATAAAAGCCATCTCAGAGAGAGGTAAATATAATTCAATTCCACATAAATTACTTAGTGGTCAACAACCACTGCACCATACATTCCAATATCTGATGCTGAGATTAGTCACACCTTCATCAGAGGCTTTCAGGAGCCATTATGGAAGTCTATTAAGCATCGCTTAGAACTCAAGTTTCCTGATCATTTCTCCAACAATCCTTACCCTCCAGGATATACATGCCACCATGCAGTACTAGTGTGGCCTAGACTTAGCTGGTCAGAAAAAGCTTGATTCCAGTCCTGATTTTTTGGTGCACAACCAGCTTTCTCACTGACTGATATTTGGTAGCTATAGACCATCTACCAAATATCAGTCAGTGAGAAAGCTGGTTGTGCACCAAAAATTCAGGACTGGGATCAGCTTTTTCTGACCAGCCGAGTTTAGGCAACACTAGACAGGGCCATAAATCCCATAACCTGAGCAATGTCTGGTATATCCATACTCTAACAAGGTGTCATTAGTAACATTACAGCCGTTTTCATAAACATGCAGAAACTGAGAAAAAAGTCCAGTGTGGCACAAGCCTGCTGCCGCATGGCATTTGACTCTGAGTTTCAAATCTTTGCAGTGCAGATTTTCGACATATTAGGAAAATATAAGGACTTGACAGAATTTTATGTGTTATCTCATGACATACTCATGTGACGGCAAGTTCTGTTGGAGAGACCCGGATGAGGAATCTACAGAAAGGGGTGATCAGCTAGAAAGTGATCAGAGGAATTCAGTTTCTTTAGAGAAGTCTAATCAATCCAACCCAAATCCGGGGGTTCTGGAATCAGAGGGAGAGTGTTGGGAAAGGACGAAGAGAGGCATAGACAATATGAAGGGAGGACTAAGAAATAGAGCTGAAGTGGGATGATAAGATGTATGTCTGTATTTCTATATGATTTTGTAGTGTAAATGTGCTACTTTTATACTACTACTGGGTGGAATCCTGTGCTATGGTAACTATGTGCTACAAGCGAAGACTGTAAGTGATAGGGGACAAGTGGAGAGGAGGATAGGAGGAGTGGTGCTATGTACTAGGAGACAGGAAATGAAGATATATGATATACAATTATATACATACTGATTCCGGGTGGGGACATTGCATCGTGAGTAGGAACAATTCCAGAGGTGGAATCTGGAGTGGAATTGATAGGAAGGAGCAGAATTGAGCAGAATTGATGATACAGGAATTGGAATGGACAGGAATGGTGTCAGATATCAAGGGGATATGGATCCACACGATCCGGAGCCTCTACATCGGCCAACCTGACGGCTAATGTTGCAGGATCCTGGACATCCCATTTCACTGGGATCACGGTTATCATCAACCGGAAGACATTGGCACATCGTGATGGGAATGGTATGCCACCTTGGTATGACTTACTCCTGGGTATCGGAGACTATCATGATTGCACTCTTGATATGCCTGACCTTGGACTGCAGCTAGATTATGGGCCCAGAACTGGCATCTTCCTATGTGGCAACAGCATCAGACACGAAGTCACAGACTGGAGTGGTGGGGATTGAGTTTGCTATGCTCATTTCCTCAGGAAGAAAGTCTTGGAGCGTCTAAATGTAGAATTGTCAGGGTGGTCTGAGCAGAAAGATTTTTGTACCATCATTCCAGAGGAGAAATGTCATGAATTGGGTATTAAAAACTTGGCACATGTAGCAGTGTAAACATCATTCACGAAATATGTATCCTTGTCCTCAACTTATGAAATATTACTTGTGTAACATTGCGATAAGCCTATCAGCAGGTTATAGTTCAGAGTGTCCAGCTTGAATTGCAGTAACAGGAATGAGAGCATCTCAATTGCATATCTAGGCACTGAAAGGGAGGTCTGATCATGGTTGTATCAAGTTCAGGCTTGCCTGGTGCAAAAGCACTGTGCCTGGTATATGCCAGGGGGTCACAGGTGGATACCCAAATGTTGTTCCAAAGGTTGGTGCACACTGGTGCAGGTGGGGACTGGTATTCTGGTTTACCATACTGGCGGGGTAACACTGATCTGCGCAAGTATGAGAAAACAAGGTGGGTGTCAGTATTGTCAGATATGGCTGCAAACCATGAGACCTGCAGAAGAGTTGTATTTCCTAATGGGAGCACATGACATGTGTTTAAGAGCCATGATGTGACATGTCACGCCGACTTGTTGGATGTGACACGTGACACATCACGTGTCACATGTAACATCGACATCAACCAATTTTAAACATCAACCAAATTAAACATCAACCACCTCCCACCAATGCCCAAATTGTCCAAAGAAAAACATGGGCAGCTCAAGAAGTCATCTTTGTTGAGAAAAAGATGAAAAATCACACAAAATGAGTATCTAAACCAGTTGTAGGCAAGCTTTCCAAAAGTCCACAGAAATCCAGTCCAAAAAAGTCACCTGTGGATTCAAACTGTCAGCAAAGCATGTCCCCAGATGTGCCTCCCGACTCAGATACACCGCAACCTCCAAAGTGCAAGATGGCGAAAGGCAATGTCAGCTATTCCTTTACCTGCTTTGTAGTCACTCTGACTTATTGGCAGACCCAAAATTGCTACCTCAGGGAGTGGATTCCACTTCGCAACAAATATCTAAGGGAGATGTTGAGCATGGAAGCTCCTCCTATTCCTGCCACCTGTCATATCTGCAAGAAGCAAGGTGGTCCCATTCACTGCTTGAGCTGTCTCAGTCGTCCATTATTCTGTAAAGAATGTTGTTGAATCTCCCACCAGGGGACTCCATTCCACAAACTCAAATCATGGAATGGAAGCTGCTTCACCCCATCCTCATTACATGACATAGGATTCTGCTTGTATCTTAGGCACCACAGTGATCCATGTCCCTCCAATTCCATTCGAGATGTCTGGGAGGATGTTGGGGAAGGCTCATCTTCGATGTCACAGATCAAGAATGATCAGCTGCTGGTTGACTTGAACCTGGAAGATGATGATAACAACTTAGATGACAGTGTGCTGGTTATCAATCGATGATGTCAAGGTTGGCATCAGGGTCAGGATCGGAGTCAGAACTGGAGTGAACTGTGACAATACCCCTGGAACAAGGGGAATCATCCCGATTAACCGGAAGGATGAGGGAGTCATACACGGAGGCACAATCATGGAATTCTGCATATGGATCGACGGGGGCATCGGAGAACCAGACAGGGACAGTAGGTGGCATAGCAGGAGGGGCAGGCCCTGGAGGATTGGCAGAGTAAAAGAAGGGGGAACAAGCTGAGCAGGGAAGAGGCAAGGGTCGAAGCTGAGATATTCGATGGTCGTTGTGAGATGTTCAGAGCCAAATAGTGATGCCGAAGTTCGGTTCGGAACCGATCCGAACCCGGTTTGAACCGCGAACCGAACCGGAAGTTCGGTTCTGGTTCAGCCATTTGGCTGAACCGAACCGCTGGTTAAGTTTGCGGTTCTGGCACTGACATGCGGTTCAAACCGCGAACCGTAATGTATAGTTACCTACGTAGATACTCATTTACTTAATCCTTCACATTTTTTTCTATGCAGTCGCGTGAACTTAGGTCATGTGACCTTAAACATACTCGCGCGCAACTTCAAGTTCGACTCAACACTAACGTTACTCAACAACCACGGTGAGTAATGACTTTATTTCATATTTTACTGACATTTTTTTACATAGAACAGCCCCACAGGGCCCACCTTGACCACATAAATAAGGTGCCCGCGGTCGACTTCACCCAACAACCTCCCTCGCGTTCCAACGTGAGTCGGAGTGAATCGATGGCAGCAGCGGCAGCAGCAGCAACGGCAGTGGCAACACCACCAATGCCACCACCCCGATGACAACGACAGCGACAACGACGACAGCGACGATGACGACGACGGCCAAATGATCCCCAGCGACAGCAACCGCAACAGCAGCAGCAGCAACAGCAACGCCGGCAGCAGCAGCAGAGCAACACCGGCGGCAGCAGCAACCTGCCGCCTCAAACGCGGATGATCGTGACCACTGCCGCCTACAACACCAACACCAACACGACGACGACGACGACGACGACGACGACGACGACAGGGAAGTTGAAGGCTGGTAGGGTGGTGCGCCCACCTACCAGCCCAGGTACGTACGCTAGCTTTAACCCGTCGACAACTTGCTAACCACACACCTCGCAAACCCGGGCTGACGCGTCAACAGACGCGCAGACGTCGTTTGCGAGGAATTCGGCATGGCAACGATGAAGAAGGACACGGAAAGGCCCAACAACGGCAACAACCACGCACAAAAAAAAAGCGGAAAGCGAGAGAACTGGCCGCAGAAAGCGAGAGAACTGGCCGCGGAAAGCGAGAGAACTGGCCGGGAGAGTGGTGCACCCACCCGGTCGCCAGGTAAGTCTTTTTTGTTTGCTGTCGAATTTTCCCCACCACCGCAGACAGGCACGGTCCATGCCTTCGACCATCCCGCCTCCATCTGCCCGCCAATGCACCGTACCGGGCCCGAAGATGCCCCAGCCTGAAGCTACAACCACCCCACCTCCCATCCCACCTCCTGCTTCCCTCGTGAAACCCAGCGCCACATCAATTGATGTGTGCCTGGTCTTCACGAGGAGATTTGGAGGTTGGTTCGCGGTTCGAACCGCGTTCGAACGCAGACTGAACGTGTTGAAACCGTTCGACGTGGTTCCGGTTCCGGTCCGGCATTTGGCTGAACCGAACCAACGGTTTCGGTTCCGGTTTTCCAAAAAAGTCGAAAAACCGGACCGAACCGAACTTCGGCAACACTAGAGCCAAAAGAAGAAGGGGGAAAAAGGGAAGGGGAAAAGTGTCCACTCCGGTCACAGAAATTGCATTGGGAACAGGGTACATTGTTGTGACAATGGGTAGGAAGGTTATGGAAATAGGGGGAAGAAGGGCAATGGAAAGTCGATGAAGACATGAGAGTGAAGAGGGAAGGGGTGAAAGACGAAAAGGAAAAGGAACAGAAGTATATATATGAAAGAATTTAGGGCCGGTGGATATCAATACATGAGGTGATTGGGGTTAACAGGATGATCCCAGATAATGAAGAAGGAAGTAAGGAGAAATGATGTGGGGTTGCGATATCGTATTGGTGAGAAAGGGCAGCAGAGGGGATAGGAGAAGGGACGTGATAATAATGAGAAATGGGAAAAGCAAAGGACAGACTTTTTTCCAGGAATTAAAATCGAGATTTCCAACACCAGTGGTATCAGTGATGTGGGCAGGGGCAATGATGGGGGAGGTGATTTTGATGATCGAGGTGACGGCATCTATGGGGGTTGTTTTATAGAGATCCGTGTATGTAATGCCAGGAGGAAAGAGATATTTACAGAATTCATGGTTTTTTGTCCCATTGGTGATGAGGGCGGCATTGTGGGGATAAATAGCAAGGAGAATAGTGGAAGAAGAAAGAGGGGTGATAACAGAAGGGGGAAGAGTGAAAAGGGAGTGAAGGGAAGAGGAAGAAGGAGCATGGGGATGGGCTTTGTGAAATTCGTCGATGAGATCCTGGCAATATGCAGTATCAGCGGCAGGGATCCAGGAATCTTCGGTGCAAGGATAATTGAGCCAATGTACAAGGTAGTATAATTTATTTCAAGGTATATGGGAATCAAGAATTGTTTCTATTTCGTAATGGTCATTATTATTGGGGGGAGGGCGAAGATGGTATTTTTGTTGTATGGGAGAAATGGGGGGATGAAAAGGTGAAAGAAGAGCAACATTGAAAATAGGGAAGATCTTCCAGGCTTTGGGTAATTTCAATTTGTATGACGAGGAACCAATTTTGTCAAGAACAACCAAGGGACCAAAGCATTGATTGTCAAGTTTTTTACTTGGTCAATCTGTGGTCAAATTCTTACCACTCAGCCAGACTTTATCACTGGGAGTAAAGAGAATGTCTTTGACATGACTGTCATACTTATCCTTCATGGTTTGTCTTGTGACATTGGCAATCTCACCAATTTTCTGTTGTACAGCTTTCATCTGCAAGATGAAGTCACTGACAGCTTCATTTTCGATGGGGGTCTGCATATTGATGTCAAGACCAGTCCATGGATGTTGTCCTTGTGTTACAAAGAAAGGGGAAGTCTTGATAGCAGATGATTCTTGATTGGCCAAAGCGAATTCAGCTAAGGCAAGCCATTCACTCCAATCATCTTGGCGATAATTTGTCAAATAGCGAAGGAAAATTTCCAATTCCTGATTCATCCATTTGGTTTGACCATCAGCTTGTGGGTGATAAGCTGTTGTTGGTCATCCTTTGATGCCAATTAAGGAATATAATTCCATGATGAAACAGGAGACAAAAACAGAACTGCGATCTGAGACAATGAAATGCAGCATGCCGAAACGCTTGAAAACATGATCGCAGAATAGTCATGCCCATCCTTCTGACGTCAATGTTGTATTTGTGGCAACAAAACTGGGATGTTTCGGCCATTTATTGACAATGACCAAGATGGCATCGAAACCGTGTGATTCAGGTAGAGGACTGATCATGTCAATGGAAATGGTATGCCAGTTGTAGGGAGGTACTTCATGTGGGAATAGTTGACCTGACTGTTTTCCTCATTGTGGTTTGTTTTGTTGACACTTGGCATAACCAGTGATGTAACATTTGATGTCTTCTCTGATAGTTGGGCATGTTGTCGTCCATGAGATTGATTCAATTGTTTTGTCACATCCCAGATGTCCTGCAGTGGGGTTGTCATGATGAAGGGATATAATACTGTTGTGTGAGGATGATGAATGTAGAATTTGTCAGATGACATGATCTGGTTCGACGAATAAGGAATCAGGTAGGCCCATCATACCTTTTTTGTCAATGTCTGTTGGTTTGTGATCAACATGGTGGGAAAGAAGATCACCCTTTTTGTTTTGTGCACCCTTGCGACATAGTAAATGGAAATGATAACCTTGCAGGAATGCAATCCAACAAGCAAGATCTTGAGGTTTTAGATGATCTGTGAAAACATCGATTTGTTCTTTGGCACCAAGGAGGAATTGTTGCCATTCCTCAAAACTCCAAATGATTGTAAGCAATTCTCTGTTGAAGATCTGATAATTACGTTCAGCTGGTGTCATTGTTGTTGACATATATGCAACAGGACAGAAAAGACCATCTGGCTGTTCCTGCAAGAGGATAGCACCAATCACATAATCTGATGCATCACATTCGATGGTGAACTTCTTGTTTGGGACAGGTAAGACAAGAATCGGATCAGTTATGATGATCATCTTCAGGTGATTGAATGCATTTTGTTGTTCTTCTGTCCAATCCCATTTCGCTTTTCCTGTTAACCAGTGTAATGGACTTGCGATCTGTGAGAAATTTCAACAAAATGTTGATAGAAATTCAGAAAACTGATGAATCATTGTAATTCTGTCTGGTTTGTTGGTATGGGCCAATCAGTTATGGCATTGGTCTTGACTGGATCCATTTGCACTTGTCCTTATCCAATGACAAGTCCAAGGTAATCAACTTTTTCTTTGTCAAACATACACTTCTTTGGTTTCAGGAATAGATTGTTTTCACAGAAGATCTTCAATACTTGTTTTGTCCATCTTTGATTTTCTTTGAGTGACTTTGAGAAAATCAGAATGTCATCTATATACACCAGCAACCAGCCTTTAACCAACAGTAATCTTGGATTGGTCATCGTTTGGCAGCATCCTTCTTGGAGACAAAGAAAAAGGAGAGGCGTATGGTGACTTTAAGGCATGTCACGAGTGCACTCGTGGGTGATCCAGATCCAAACTCGCGAATTTTTTTTAATCAAAATTTACTAACCCAGATTTGTGTGGGTTTTTCAATCCACTGGACTCGGATCCATGGGTCAGCTACCCACAGATCCATGGGTACTTGCAGGTGACCTGGGGCTCAATGCGCTTTGAACCGTGAACCATCCTCCTCCACCCTCAAATTTCCTCACAAGCCACAGTGCCACGTCAATTGACGTGGGCATGGGGTTGTGAGGAGTTGGGAGGAGTGGGGAGGAGGGGGGACCTTTCAGCAGCACCAGCCACAGCTGTTGCTGTTGCATTGCTGCCAGCGCTGTTGCTGCTGTGTTGCTGCCAGTGCCATTGTTGCTGCCGCTATTGCTGCTGCTGCCATTCCCGCTGCTGCCATTCCCGCTGCTGCCATTCCCGCTGCTGCCATTCCCACTGCTGCCATTCCCGCTGTTGCCGTTCCCGCTGTTGCTGTTCCCACTGCTGCTGTTCCCGCTGTTGCCGTTCCCGCTGTTGCCATTCCCGCTGTTGCTGTTCCCACTGCTGCTGTTCCCGCTGTTGCCGTTCCCACTGCTGCCATTCCCACTGTTGCCATTCCCACTGCTGCCATTCCTGCTGTTGCCATTCCCGCTGCTGCCATTCCCACTGCTGCTGCCATTGCTGCCGCCGCTGCAGCGGTTGTTGCTGCCACAGCTGCTGTGGTTGCCATGGGCATCATGGACCTGTGGGGGGTAAGTATAGATAAATAAAATAGATGACAACAAAAACTTATCTTAGCAGCGGGGGTGGACACACCACTCCCCGCTGTGTCCTTGTGTTGCTACCATCCCTGGTTCCCATCGTGAGTGTGGTGTTGGTGTGGGCTGCTGCCACTGCTGCTGCTGTTTCCGGCTGTCCTCATCATGATTCTCTGTGTAATAAAATGTCAGTAAAGTGAAGCTTCTGTGAAAGCTTACCGTTTTGTCTCATGAGTGTTGCTGTTATTGTTGGGTTGACATTTCGTGTCTTCGTTTAAGATCACATGATCTAAGTTCCCATGATTTCATACAGACAAAAATTAAACATTTGAGTATCTACAGAGAATGAGTTTTAGCTGTGACCCGCGAGTACTCACACAGGTACCTGAGAGATAATACGTGGACACCCAGATCCATGAGTATTTCAGACAACCGGTAAATGGTACTCACAAGTAAGATACCCACAAGTTTTCCCATGGGTAAACCCATTGTGACCTGTGGGTTACCCAGAGTCGTGACATGCCTTAGGTGACTTCAATGGTCGAATTCATCCAGTTTTGAGGTTCTCGTCAAGGAATTTATCCAGGTCTTGTTGTTCAATCGGTCATAACAGATAAAGTTTGCAATTGTGATGATCTGGTGCATCGGGCTTCAATGTAATGGCATGATCCCATGGTTTTCGTGCAGGAAGTTTGTCACAGCCAGATGGTTCAAAGACATCTTGATATTCATGATAAACTTCAGGAACTAACTCCTCGAAGGTCTTCTCTTTTTGCTGTTCTTGCACTTTTATCATGAGTTCCATTGAATTTGTCATGAATGAGCAGAAATGTGCTGGTTCCATTGTGTCTTCCATCACCTTGTTGAACCAAAGAGGTCATTCCCAAATGACAGTATTGAACTCTGTTGATCATATCATGGATGATTTGCCACACCCAGAAAGACATTGAGAAAACTTGATTTCATTTTCACACCAATCAATTTCCAGGTTATGCTTTTTTAACCAATCATATCCCAAAAATATATCCATTTTGGCTGATGTCGTCACAGCAAAACGAAGAAGTTCTTGGTGATCTCCAAGGCATAGATGAAGTTCACAGTATTCCGTACTTTGTCCTGTTTTTGGTTGTGTCCCATCACTCATATATGAATTGAATGGATTCAAATATGGTTTCATCAGGATGTTCATCAGGAAACCTCAATTTCACTTAATTTCACTTAATTTCACTTAATTTTGTCTTATTTGTCTTATTCTGTTATATAAGTCTTGTTTCAAGGAGGGTCACACCCTTTTTTCAAGAAAATTTCTTAATATGTCTGACACTATATAAAATTGAACATCAAGACACATCAAGATACATTAAGATGACTCAAGAGAGACTCTGAAGTGAACAAGCAATAACAATCATCATTGACTTGATATCTTAGTTTACTTGATGTTATCTTAAAGTGTCTTGATTTTCAATTTTATGTGATGTAAGATGCATTAAGGGATTTTCTTAAAAAAAGGGTGAGATCCTCCTTGAAACAAGACTTGTAAGACAGAATAAGACAAATAAGACAGAATAAAGTGAAATTAAGTGGAATTGAGTTTTCCTGATGTTGTGTGCTTTAACATAACCGACATCGATGGCGCAAATTGTACATCCACAATCAATGAGACCAGTCCTCGGATATTGATGACCATCTTGTGGAACAGTGACAAAGCCATGGACTAGTAGTGCCATCCACAGTTTGGAATCCTTTCTGGTGATAGCTCAGACTTGTTCAAGGTTCATGCGGTGAACCATGTGGCACTTCTTGTACTAACCATTTAATTGCTTCATCAATTGGTCAACGATTCAGTGAAAGAACCAGCCCAGGCGAGATCTTCCCTGTCCATTGGCCATGAATATCATAATCATTGAGCAAGTCAAGGGCATAGCCCATGGTTGTATTTTGTATTGCAATGATTGTTTCTGCAGCATTGAACTTGGATTCAATTGTGGTCTTTTGTTCTTGTTCATGATATCCATGATTGTGTTGATGTGCACAAATGTGTTCGGTATTTTGTGTTTCTTGTGTCGTTTCATCTTCTGTGACATGGGTATCTTGCCACATGTTACGTTTCTCTTTTGTCTCTGGATCTGGGTTTTGGTGTAGGTTGTTTTGGAGGTCTTTGAGTTTGGTGAAAACAGTATTGAATTGTTTATATACAGTTACATCATTCTCGAGTTGTGCGATCGTGGCCTCCTGTGCTGCACGTCACTTCTTTAAAAATCCTCTCATTTCTTCTTCAACATTGCCAGCTCATCCATGAGCACAGCAATCCTGGCATCCTTGCCATCATCCTGTTCCTGTCTCTGTGTCTGGGGTGTGGTCATCGTAGACCAGACTTGTTGCTGTCCTCATTGTTTGGGACAATTGCAGGAAACATATCCTGGCTGTCGACATTTGAAACAGATACCTTCTTCATATAATTGAGACGTTGTTCATATGTCAAGTGTATGAACATTTGCTGTCTCAGTTGTGTCCTTCATGTCTCAACATCCATGGGGACAGATTCAGATTGTGGTCATACTGGTACAGGTGTTGCCTGTGTTGTGGTAGTTATAGCGTATCGTGGTTTTGGGGTAGTCATTGTCATGGAACATATTTGCTCCTGACAGCATCACCATTGCTGGTCAAGCTTTGTGGTCTGGGTTCGCCATTCATCAACGGTAGTTGGGATATTTTGGGAGGTGTAGATTTGGTCAATCAGGGATTTGTTCATATGTAGCTCTAGGCTATTGCATGGATACTCTGTGGATACATATGAGGCTATCCATATCTGTATCCATCAATATCCATACCCAAGCCATGAATATGGATATGGATATGGATTTCATCATGGATACAGATGGATTGGTGGGCATTTACCTCACGTTCGCCAAGCCAATGTCAATTGACATTGCGGCATGCTTGTGTGAGGTAAAACAGGCCCATACCCATGGTCACCGCCCCTGTCCCGGTGACAGGTACCAAACCGCACCTGTTGATGGTGGGTGCCCATGGTTTGCATGCCAGACACCTTGCAAACGCCATGCGCACATCAATTGATGTGGATGTGCATGTTGGTGAGGTGGTCATGGACATGTGTGTTGGTGAGGTGGTCGCAGACATGCGTGTTCGCAAGGTGGTTGTGTTCGTGGATGAGCCATGAGCTGTGGAAATGGGAGCATGGGCTACACCCACACTCCTGTCATCCATCTTGGTGCCAGGTACCTCGCAGTCTCAGCCCTTTTCCCTCTCTTCTGGTCTGTCAGTGGCATGGTTGTGGTTGTGGTCGATGTCATTGGTGGTAGGGTAGGCCACAGGTCTTGAACGGGTTGGGTCGGCTGACACCGCACATACCTGTGAACACCATACCCAAGGCGGTGTTCACCCACCCCTGCACCCAAACATCCACAGGTCACAATGGTACACAGTGCCCATTCCACTCTGCAACCTCGTGGATGCAGCGCCAGCATCAATTGACATGACGTGCATGTCTGCAAGGTGATCGAGATGGGGAATGAGGGGGGCATATGCTGTCAGATGCATTGTTGTGCATCTGTGAGGTGGACAAGATGGGGACATGTCATCGTCATCACTGTTGCATGTCCACAAGGTGGACGAGAGGGGGATGTGTCATTACGTTCTGTTGCCCCATGTTGTTGTTGTTGTTGTTGTTGTAGCATAGTTAGCTAGAGTTCCTTACTTGATGATAAATGGAGACTTACCTGTAGGTTGGGAGGTGGGAGCACCACCCCTCAGCCATTTTCCTGCTTCTTCTTTTGTTGTCCTCTGGTCGCCACATGTGCGCTCATCCTTGCATAGCCATTGAGGGTGTGGTGGTGGTTATGTAACGCTAGTTGGTGATGTTGATGTGTGATGCAGATACCGTGACACTGCCCAAATAGGAACCACAGATCGCCAGATACAGATACATGGGTTGGCAGATACCAAAAATGGTATCCATACCCATATCCAAGGCGATCCGTATCCGTGATCTGCACTGATCTGCCAAATCCATGTATTTGCCTATGTAGCTCAATGAGCTGGATGACGTATGTGAGGTTTTCGGTTTTAGTTAAACCAGACATCCGGTGGTGATATGCACGCTGCGTGTCTGAGGTCCGATTCACATATTTTACCTATTTTTATTAGTTAGTTTTTGTTATGTACTTATTGAAGCACAACAAGTACAAACAAACAGGATTGGATTCCCCCTTTTCCTCCACTGACTAAATATGATGGCAATAAAGAAGGATACAAAACATTCATATGAAGTGCCCACATTTATATCTGGGCAAACCAAGTGCACCTCAATACAGATGAGAAGTGTATCTTGTTCATCCTTTCATATTTGCAAGGAGGACTCACTGGTCGATGGGCTGATGAATACATTGACGTTGCACTCAGTCACAACCCGGTCAATTTTGGATCATTGGCTGAATTCGAAACCGAATTCTGGTGACACTTTGAGAAGCCAGACCAGAAGAAAGACACATTGACGAAACTCAATGACTTACGACAAGGAAAAATGACCACGGATGAGTTTTGGATTGAATTCAATACTCTCTGCTGATACACAGAGAGTCTCTAAGTGTGGGGTGCTAGTGCTGATCCAAGGGAGGTCTCAAGCTCTGCAGAGATGGGGCAATATGGAATTTAGGAGTCGACAGGGCTGTGGGTGCTGTAGAGGTGGACATTGTGATGTGGTGGTAAGTTTGATGGTGAGGAGGAGTTGTTGAAGGAGGAAGTGATGTCAAGGAGAAAGGCGGGGGTTGGAAGGTAGTGCTTGTTGCAATATAATGATCAAATTTGTCGTTGGAAGGTTCTGGCGATTCTGGTGTCACAGGTTGTTGTGGTTGTTTGTCAAGGGAGTAGAGAGAAGTCTAGTTTTATGTTATGGATCATGGTCTTAACTGTGGGCTCCGGCAACAATCAACCAAATGAGAATGAGATTTATGAAGTGTGAGTACAAAGGATAATAGGAGGGGGGGAAGTTTGTCTAGGTGGGTCAAGGTGGCAATCTGGGGAAGAGTAGCTAAACTAGACTTAAGGTTACTAATTACAAATGTCTGGGTTTATATATCAGAACATCTTCAGCATAGGCTTCTTCATCATGATGCATGGTAATGAGGAGGCTGAGCTCTGAGATGAATGGTGTCTTTGCTTGGTTCATGTTATGCACATGTTGGGGTGCCAACATGGTGGCCAGCAACTGTATTGGGGGTCTGGTGACAGTAAACAGTGGACACAATGATTGTGTTGTGCCATGTTGTTTAAGGCATGTATGAGGGTGTATGATATACATGGCTCGTCAGTGATGATCGGTGTAGCATGTCGATTGTGGTTATCATCAATGATGTGATGGACCCAATTGATGATGTCAAGGTTGGCATCGGGGTCAGGATCGGAGTCAGAACCAGAGTGAACAGGCAAAATACAAACGAGCAGTCAATTGCACATCCTCTTTGCCACAATCCTTATGCACTGTATACCAACTCAACCAGACATGCTTTGGACTCAACATAGGGTTCACATTTGCAATGACTTGCGTGTCAGGATCATAAATCATCACAGCATCCCAGATCCCACAGAGGACCAGGTTTACGATTATGGCCTGTTTTTGATCAATGTCATCCTTCTTAATTCTGGCAAAAACCTCTCTCTCTATCCTCCTATGCCTCTTTCTGCAGGTGAATGGCAGGTCCAGCAGAATCCTAATCAACTTCTGCAGCAGCAATTGGATTTCAACCCATACAATCTCTTGCTTTGTGTCGACTTCAACAGGGGGTGCTTCAATCTTGAGCAACATGCTGCTTATGACACCATCATGCATTCCATCAACAACAAGGAGGGAAAGGCTTTCTTCATTCACAGTGCAGGTGGTGGAGGAAAGACCTTTGTCTGCAATACCATTGTTGCAACAGTTCATGCCAATCACAAGGTCACTCTTACTGTCACCTCCTCTGCCATCTCTGCTCTCATCTTGGATGGTGGAAGCACCACTCACTCTCAATTAAAAATTCCCATTCCCATCTTCAAGGACTCCACTTGCAGAATACAGAAGCAAAGTGAACTTGCAGATGTTTTGAGGCAGACAGACATCATCATTTGGGATGAAGCTCCAATGCAGCATCGTCATGCTATCGAGGCACTCAATTGCACATTGAAAGATGTCCTGGATGATAACAGACTCTTTGGAGGAATGACAATGCTGTTTGGAGGTGACTTTCACCAGACTACCCCAGTCATTCCCCATGGCTGCAGGGAGAGGATAGTCAATTCCTCTCTCAAAAGATCCACCTTATGGCCACACATACAGGTCCTTCACTTGAAACAGAACATGTGTTTGGATCAAACCCCAGAGAGTGAGGCATTTGCAGCATGACTGTTGGAGGTAGGTGCCAGTCATGGGTTGTGTCCCCAAAACACCATCCATCTCCCACTTCACATGCACATGCCAGAAAACACCATCAAATCCCTGATTGACAATCTGTATCCAGGAATTGCAGTTGGTGAGAAACCGGATCACTATTTCCTTGACTGCACAATTCTCTCTCCAACCAACAACTACGTGGATGACCTCAACCAGGCTATCCTTGACAGGTTTCCAGGTGAAGAGTGTACCATCAGATCAACTGACAAAGTTGTCAGCATTGAAAACATTTACCCCATCGAGTTCCTCAATGCTCAAAAGGCATCAGGCTTACCCTTGGCCAACCTTGCCTTGAAAATAGGCTGTCCTCTCATGCTTCTTCAAAACATCAATGTTTAAAATGGCCTTTGCAATGGAACCTGCATGATTTTGACAGACATCAAACCATGTGTTTTGCAGTGTCGCATTTTGGGAGGCAAACATGCTGGACAAACCGTCTTCATTCCAAGGATTACCATCAAGCCTTCAGATGATTCATTTGGCATCCCTTTGTCAAGGCACCAGTTCCCTGTGCATCTTGCCTTTGCCATGACACTCAACAAATCACAAGGCCAATCTGTCATCAATGTTGGTTTGGACCTTCATGAACCAATCTCCTCTCATGGCCAGCTCTACTCTGCTCTTTCCCACTGCACTTCTGGAGATAGGATCAAAGTTCTGTTTCCTCATCACTCTAATGACACCTCTACATCAAACATTGTGTATTGAGAACTGTTGACTGATATACTTTGATTGGGTATGTTACCTGTCTATTATTGACTGTGAAATGTTATTGATGGCTGTTCTTAAATTTGGTGGACTCTTTCTGGACATTTGTGTCTGTTCTTTGGTTTTTCTTGACTCTGTTTGGATCTCTATGTAGAAAAATGGACTCCATAGAATTAGATGTGGTTGTAATCTTGCCAATATTTGTTTGGGTGTTTGTACCATTGATTTACTATTGCTTTCAATTGAGTCTGTTTTTTTTTGCTTTCACATGTGTGACTTTAGGGCAGGCTTTTGAGGACTTGACTAAAATTTCAGTTTACCTCTCTTCACTTGAGGGCACAGGTACACTGTCCAAGGGCAGGGCCAGGCCTGGTTGGCCCAAGGGTTGACCCAGCCCAGTAGAGTGGTAGCAAGTATTCAGTCACATGCTGAGATTCCCACGGTTTGTAGTTCTCTCCACTGGCCCTTCATGTGCCAGGGTTGGGCTGCTTTCTAATGGCCCTGGCCTGGCATATAAGGGCCAGGGCCAATGTTGATCACACTTGGCCCTGCAGGGTTGACCTGGGGCCGACCCGGCCCAGCCCCATCAATTGTGTTCCCTGTGAGATTGTCATTACACCACTCTCCAGCTACAGTAGGGTAGACAGTACTATATACACAATAAATCAACTATATCTATAAATCACATCAGAGCTCAGCAAGCATCTGATCAAATCAAACACAAACAATACATACCCCTTTTCTCCACTTCATGTCATGGCATGAAGGGAACACAACCAGCCAGACCCAACCCTCATTATTGAGAGATCACGACACTTGCACCCTTCAAAATGTGCCCAGGGAGAAGATTACCCTACCACCAGATCAGCACAATCGCAGCATCATCCAGGAGGTTACTCACTTGTTTACATGCATATGTCTTGTAGAATTCTCACTGTGTTCCCACAGGCCTTTCAAATCTCATAGATGGCATAGCTGGGTCATCAAAGAATAGATTAGACACATTTTGGAGCACAAATCAGAAAGAAAAAAAAAATGAATGTGTCCTCGAGCTCAAACAAACCCCAAACCTACTTGAAGGATCCAACTAAACTAAATGGTGATGCATGTCACAACAATGGGACCTTGAAGGACACTAGTGAGATGGTATGGCCAGATTCACCTTCAGATGAACTGAAAACCTACTTTAAGGATCCTGGTCAACCCCATGGCGATGCGACATGTCGGGATGATGGGACCTTGAAGGACACTAGCAAGATGGTTAGGCCAGATTCACCTTTGGATGTGAATGTCTTCAAACACGATGGGAATGGGGTATTGGACACTTCAGTCTTCCCAATGGTCAAAGTATGTAAATACTATGTACTGTCTGTGATGATTCCAGCGAACACTCTCTCAAATTCTTGATTCTGATGATGAGGTTCTTGTAGTGAAGTGGACACAGAGGTGGAAAGGTTGGTGACAACCTGAAGATTTGGATGAATCTGAGAATCAGCATGGTCAGAACAAGTCAAAACCCAAGTCAAGAGCAAAGAAAGCTAAACTGACCTCCACCCACATGAAACATGCCCGCACACAAACCCGAGAAAGCGATACCGAAGAAGTTGCTGGCAGCATTGCCAGACAGTGGGGACAATGTGACACAGTCAGAGGGTGATGACGGTGATGAGAACGAGGACAAAGAAAGTGGGGGAGTAGGCACGAGTCGAGATTCTTGTTACATGTGTTGACACACAGTGATGTATGTACGTAACAACAGCGCCATATGAATGACATGACCAAGGACCTTCACCTCTGCAACAAGGATGGGACAGGATCCCATCCTTCCAAGAACACCCTTGTGAAAGGGTGGTTCTACAAATTCTGCCTGTAAGTTTATCTGCACTGCTTGTTATAATCTTAATTTTATGTACCCCACTCCAGTGATGAGAACGGCAGCAAGAAGAAGGCATTTTTGGCCAGAAACATCAGTTCACAATGACCACATCTTGTGAGGTATGATTATATGATTTTTGTAGCCAGGCTCTTGTTACAACATAGGCTGACCTCTTTACAGATGCCATCTCGATGAATATTGGACAAAGTGCACCAATTATGGATTCAATCCCTGCCTGCCAACAAACTGGACTTGTCCTTGGGTTGGATCCCTCCAAATGAGCATGGCAAGGACAAATTGTGAGTATACAACATATATACTGAGTGTTCTGATGTCATTTTGTAGTGGATCTCAGTCGCATCAGCAGTCAGTTACAAAGTACACACTGTACACCACATCAAATCTGCCACCCACCCCTCTGGTCACAAAAAAAGGTATCCAGGAGCACATGCTCACCATTGTTGCAACATGTGATCTAGTAAGCAGAAGTACCATTTTACATTTTAGTTGCTGCTCACAACAGCTTGTAGCCATTTTGCTTTGTCGAACGACTTGCCATTCATGGGTTTATCACCTATCTCAATCACAAGATCCAAGATGACAACATTCCCCACAAGTCATATATTGCTGGTGCTGTCAATGAAAAGGTTGCAAAACTCGAAGAGGTGACATTGGAACTCATTGACGTGAGTATGAGGTTTTTCTTAGTACATGCTCTACTAACTGAGTCGTAGCGTATCTCTTCAAAGGTGTCCATAGTCTGGGATGGGTGGTCAACTTGGAAATGATGACCTTTCACATCATTCAGCATCTCCTTCGTTTATTCTCCCCCTGATAATGACACGAAATGGGAACTCCACAAACATCTACTCAAATTCAGCTCACCCATTGGACGACACACCAGCAAATTGATTGGCCAGGATCTAGCTGCCACCACTTGAAAATTTCAGCTCAAATCAATGGTATATATATCTTGCTAATGTGTTGTCACTTGCACTTCTAAACATTTCTGAACACTCTCATAGTTGGGTTGGATGGTCAGGGATGGGGTTAGCTTGAACAATGTTGCCATTAGAGTTTTGTGCAGAACTAGTTCCAAAACAATGGCACCTCAAGCCAAAGCAAGTTTGAATCCTGTAAGTCACACCATCTTCAAGTAGCGTTAATGCTGATCCAACTTATTTAAATGCATTGTGCTGTGTACCATTTCATCAAGGCACTCACCATTCCATCTCTCACCAAAACAAAGTCAAAGTCAGCCAAGGAAAGTGACAATGACAAGGAAATTGAAGACCATGAGGCAGACATCAATGTCTCACTGGATATTGATATGTCACCCGATGATGCCGAGGCTATGGCAGCCACTGTGGTTGTTGATTTTGATGTGGGTGACACCCTTGGCAAGGTATTAGCATTGGTAAATTAAGTCCAGATGTCAAGTGAAGGGGTCCATAAGTACCTCACGTATACTGTCAAAGCCTTGGAGCTTCATCTATGGGTCCATTCATGGTGGGGAAGTCTTTCCCACTGTCTTGAATCAGTTTGAGCAGGTCAAAAGGTATGTCTACAGCCTGTTTCCATAGCTAGACATGTACTGGTTTAATACACAAGCCAGTTGACTATTTTTGTATGATGGCCAACAGTAATGAAGATCTCCCCCTCTCAAGAACAAGTCATGGGTGGACTACCATATCAGTACTTCAGAATGGAAGCTCATTAAGCTCGCACACCATTGCTTAAAGGTTAGTTATGTTCCTGTCATGTTAGTGTGGTCAACTAATCTGGTTTAGGTGGTTGCTGCTCAGCATAATGAGCTCTCAAATAAGCAGCTCACAACTTGCATGTAGTGTTTAAAGGTCCGGTCCTGGTTGCTGTAACAGTCTTTTGTCATTAGAATTGGAATTTTGCTTGTTTAAAGGTGAAATTTGAGATTTTTGCACTGAATTTCTTTTTGTGGACTGTTATAATAGTGCCAATGAGGGGGAGCAATTGTGTCTTGCATATTTTAATGCCTCTGATTCATATAAATTCAAAGAATCCACCAACAAATTCAAAAGGTGTACAAACTCCGCGTTTTTCACCATTTGTATACTTTTTGAATTTGTTGGTAGATTCCTTCAATTTATATAAACCAGAGGCAATGAAATGTGCAAGATACAATTGCCCACCCTCATTGGCACTATCATAACAGTCCACAAAAAAGAATTCAGTGCAAAAATCTCAAATTTCACCTTTAAACAAGCAAAACTCCAATTCTAATGACAAAAGACCATTACAGCAACCAGGACCGCACCTTTAAACACTACTTGCATGAGAGTCCTACTCATGCTTGAACTATTAATGTCAGAATGGGAGGACTTGTTGGAGGAATTAGAGTATGGACCAGTACACCATGTACTCAGGGCCAGCATCACCTTGCTCAAGAAATACTACCGCCATGCTGATGACACAGATGTTTACTTTATGGCCCACAGTAAGTCCCACTGTCACTTTGGTTAATGCAACTAATATTTCTGTAATATTAGTCTTGGATCCAGTTGTTAAACTCGAATATCTGGAGGCTGCTTGGGACCATCAATATTTGGATATAGGTATGGTGCAGCTCAAGGCACAGGTAAGTGTGTGCTCTCTACTCATAGATCTGATATTTATACCAGTTAGTTTCTTGCTGATAAGGCAAAGCATGAAGCGACACATAAGAAATCTGTGCCCATTTCATCAATGCTCACACTAGGTATGCTTCTATATTTGTATCAATGTCATTGTTAACATGGCTATAGCCCTTTCCCCCATGGACTTGTGGATGGAGTCCTTGATCAAGAAAAAGCAGAAGAAAAAGGGCCAATCCCAGACCCTCAGTGCCAAGTCCTCTTGTGGGAATATGGATCCTTTTGAGGAGCTTGACTGCTATCTTAAGCACCCCCAGTTATGACGAGAAGACTGCCCAAACCCAATCCCCTGGTGGGGAGTAAGTGTGCTTCCTGATTGCCATGGAATCTACTAATACATTTGTTTTATAGTATCAATTCAAATATCCAGTTCTTCGTGCAATGGTTCATGACTACCTTGCTATACCAGCAACCACCTGTATTGCAGAGCGATCATTTTCACTCTCAGCCCATACAGATGATTCCCAGTAACAACAAATGAAGAAAACAAAGTTTGGAGACCTTTAGAAGTTGCAGGCTGCATATATGCATGGAAGGCTTAATGTGGAAGGAGATATCATGGAGAAATATATTGGTGATTTTGAGTTTAATGATGAAGATTACATAGATTAATTTATACTATTATAATATAGAATTTTTCAACTTGTGGGAAGCTATGTAGAGTCTTGGGTCAGGGTCAGGGTCAGGGTCAGTCAAAAACAGGCTGGTCCTGGCCCGGCCCAGCCCCTGGACAGTGTAGGTGCAGAACATTAACAATGTACACAAACAGAACTCGCCGAATGGTGATGCCTTAGGGCATTACTCACGGTACCCTAATCCTTGTATAGTTATGGTGGCTTCTAAGGCATGTGAGGAGTTTTGGAGGTCATTGGCAAGTTGTTGTAACTGTGTCTTGGTGTTTTCTAGGTTGCTCTTGACTTTCTTGGTAACTCTGTCCACAATTGTATCAATGGCTGGTTTGAGGCTCTGCATGGTAGGGGCAGGTTGATTGATACTTAGCCATTGGCTAACTGCTTGGATAATGCTGTTCCTTTGAGATCCAGGTCCAGGTTGAGGAGGATGAGGGTGATTGATCTTATGGTATTTATCATGTCATACTTCACAGCAAGGTTGTTCTCTGTAGCTAGGTGGAAAAGCAATCTGGAGAGTATGGAAGCATTGTAGTTTTTGTGATTGAGAGAGGAGAACTTAGCAGATAGGTATTCTGTGGCTTCTTCCAGAGTATCTATGTCTTCATTCCCAGCATCTTCTTGTCTGATGTCTTTCTTTTTGCACGTTCCAGTCTGAGATTTGGTGGTCACAGGGTCCTGATTTGCCAATTTGGAACCATTTTTGCTACTGGTGAGTGTGGACTGGCACATTGTCAGCTGGTTGTTGAACTTGTTGGGTTTTGTTGATCTGAGAATTGTATTGTAGGAGGTATTGTGTGTAATAGTGCATAATTGAGGGCCTATAGCTGCTATAGAAGAGCTCCTTATTATGGGGTCCCAAAGGGGTACCATGTGGTCAAGGCACAAGAGACCTCCAACCTTAAGCTTTGTAGTGCTATGCAGTAGTTAAGCACCAAGTCAATTCTAAGATGAGGTTTTGGCGGGCCGACTTCCATAAAAGGCAAATGTCACATTCTGCCAGTGACAATCGCGGAGTGGGAAGTACTTCCAAACGTCATATTATACCCCTGTTTGACTCATGTACCAATGGTTGACTTCACGTTGGGATGCCGTCACGAGGGTGAGTTAGGGTAGTAGAGTGCATTGAGGTGGTGACTCAGTGAACTATGGCAAAAGGGTGTGGGTTGATGCATGTTGGTGTGATATGGGAATTGGTGCACATTGTTTCATTTCATTTGATCAGTACAACCATTCACTAGAGGGAAGGGCCACCTTCAGTGGCGCAACCTTGCTCCTTTCTTAGAGTCTGATAGGATTTGGACTTGAAGGACGAGTGACATGTACTTAAAAATACAGGCAAGCAGTACTTAAAATACAGGCAAAGGGATGCATAATTCTCTCTTTCTTCTTCAAAGATTTCGTTCCTTTTTTTTGTGTTTTGGTGTCAATGACTTCAGCGATTAGGGAGATGTGATGATGCAATATGGGAAGACACTGGAGGGCTGAAGAGATGTGAAATTTTCCTTAATAACGATGTATGATGTCAAACTGGAATTTAAAAAAGAGTTCATCTGGACACCGGCATATGAGGAGATTATTAGCCACAAATAGAGCAAATATGAAGGCTTACAAGACCGAGTGTGACGGTAAGGGGTGGCAAACAGGCCATCTCTCTATGTGTCAAGGAGAAGGGGCAGCAGCACCATAGCAATCCAGACCGTCTCGAGTCTCGAGATAGGCCGATCTCGCGTGGACGGTCATGGACAATGTTGTCAAAAGACTTTGGTCTGGTGCGAATAAGGACACAAGTGAGCGGCTCATACATGAAGAAATGGCAATACTGCTAATGACATCCTTGGTGAAGACTTTGGTCTGGAGTGGGAGGTGTTGACATTGAGAGATCAGCACGGTGTCACACTGGATGCAAGCCATAGTATTTCTACTCAAAATATCTTCAAGTTATCTTGAAATTAATCCATGTTACTTTAACACATCATTGTAAGAAAAAGTTTAAAAACATTTTGAATAATTTCTGTTCATTTGACAGGAAGCTATCATAAAAATATCCTGAGTGCTATCTTGAAAGAAACACAATTTCACAGTCTTTGACCATCTTTTCTTTTCTTATAATTTTTATCATATCTTTATCATACCTTTTTGTAAAATATGCAAAAAAAAATGCACTATATATCTAAATGTTTTCTGCAAATGACATGTTAAAATAATATGGATTAATTTCAAAACAATTTTATTATATTTTTATTAGAAATATTATGGCTTGCATCCAGTGTCATGTAGACTTCAGGTGGACCAGGTACACTGTTTGTAAGAGGTTGGATAGACGAAGCAGTGTGTACTTGCGGTCGACTGAAGTACAGCTAGTGTGATACGGAACGATCGGAGGACCCCCGATTATCTCTACCAAGGCCAGATCACAAAAACTCGAATTTTGATTTTCATGTCCGGATAAAAAATGGCCAATTTTGGCCAATTTTGTCCGGACTTTGATCTGGCCTGCCAATTTCAGTAAATTTTGTCCGGATTAGCGATCTAGCCTACTAGGAAGGCGGAATTTCATACTTCTTGGATCCTTGGTGTAGATTCATGAACATCTTGGTGTTCTCCACCGAAAGCGAAATGTTACCTTTAGATAAAGATTTCACACCAGATTGGAGATTCAGTAGACAGAGGATTGAGATTGAGGGTAACAAAGCATAATGCTTCGTTTGCATGCGAGCTGTGACCTCCGGGATGGCTCGAAATTAATTATTAATCAATTAAAATTTCTTGCAATGTCCCCTTGTCCGGATTTCTAACTGGCCTCAGGTAGCTGGGGGTCTCCCTGTCCGGACTTTGGAACTGGCATTTTTGCCATCTGGAGCGGTTTTGTCCGGACTTTACCCTGGCATTTTGTGCTAAAACCTCAAAATTTGTCCGGATTTTGATCTGGCCTTAGTAGAGATAATCGGGGGTCCTACGATCGGACATTGTCCGCTATTGACGTTTATTTACGATATCCAACCCCGATGCGCTTCTTTTCCAGGGGTCAGCAACCTTGCAAGCAAATGTAATTTGAATATTGGATGACTGGTTCGGTTACTGGTCACCGGTCAAGAATCAAGTTGCGGCCCATTCAAGAGTGCTGAGTATTTAAACAAGTTCGTTTTCTCCGGCGCTCAGCGCTCAGCTCCGATCCATATCATGCGTTTCTTACTTCTCCCTGCCTTTGTTCCGCTTCTCTTTGGAAAAATGTACGCTTCACTTTCATTCTTCCTTCAAGTTCTTTCTCTCCTCTCATGGCTATAACAAGAGTCCTTGCGTTCATAGCTTGTCACTGCATTGACCTCGACGGCGCTCCCCAGACATTTGAAAGCTCAGGGTGCTGCGGGTTGCTTTCGGGGCGGTGGGATACTATCGATGGAAATGTGAGTTTTCTCACATACATGTATATATGTAATTGGCGACTGAATACGAGTTGTGACAGTGCCACGGTCTTGCTGAGCTGAGCGAATATCAGCATTGTTGTGTTCAAGTTGATCATCACACCTGCAGTAACAAACCACTAGCTGTAGCATGCGGTGACTAGGGGCAAGGGGACTCGAGTAGAGTAGAACCATTGAGTCGAATCTAAATGATCCAGAGGTGTTCGACCTCACGGTCCTCCGAGTTAACGTCTGTATTATTCCGCACACAAGTTGTCGCCCGCCGCATAGAGATTTTGCCGAGAGCTTATCAGAAGAATTGCCCCGAATAGAATATGTTTTTGGTGATGATATATGAACCGCGTCATGTCCGTTTTGAGCCGCAAACCAGAGCCGTGTTATAGCACACAGGTCCTTCGAATTCACGTCGACCTTATCCCGTTCTACAACTAACTTTATGCCCATTCGCAGCTGCAGACGACAGTGGTGTCTTGCCGGTACTACTGGTTTGCAAACGTGCTTCAGTTCCCTTTTCCAACTGATACTTGGTGATCGCCTCCAGACCAAAGACCGATGACACATGTAACTCCGATGTTTTCTACCAATTGCAAGTTATCCCAGTCTCGAAAGCATGCCAGACTTGACTGTCACAGGCAAAATTTGACTGATTCTGAAAAAAATTCAGTGTGTATCTTTGCTAGTCTCCTCCAGCTGTCCAGATGCGTGATGACCCTGGTGCCGAGCGGCATAATCATTTAAAGCATGATTCTGCAGGATGGGACAAAGCTCCCGTGTCACAATATCCTCGTGAATGAAAGGTACGTCAGGCTTGTTGCTGTTATGTTGGCCTGAACGTTCGGAAAATGAGAAATTACTCCTGCCAGTGGATAGTGAAGTCTGCAGACAATAGGCACAGGCTACGGCACGACATCCATAGGTGTTATCCACGAAGGCAGCGAATCATATGGAGCTCTCCGCCAATGATACCGCACTCCGCCATCAAGGCCGGACACGAAATATTCCAACTATTCCAGCAACAATTCACCACGAACCAAGTGGAGCCTCGGCCTTGGTGCGCCTCGACGTATGGGTACCATAGCATCGATTTTACGCCTATGAGGGACGCACCAGGCGCGACCCATATACCTTTCACAGAAGCCCATCTGCTAGAGGAAATGGCTAACACAAACTGCACACATCATGATGGAGAAGATGACGAAGTTCATTATTATAAGTGCCAGTTGGATGAGCAAGGTATCATAAAGTGAGTTCACAAACTTGAATATATGCAAAGGGTGTCAGCGTTCATCGCACCAGCTTTGTTCCAGCGATGCCACAGTTGTTTCGAGTTGGCGATATTGCGGAGACACAGATATCGTTTGTTGCGGTGCCGCTCAAGAACAAAATGCACAAGATGATGAAGGTACTGCGTGCCGTTGTGCAGCTTGGTAGTACATTCAGCCAGGTTGGGGTGAAGAAACAACTGATTCCAATTGAACACAGGGGGCCATGCGAAATCCTTGACTCTGGAACTAGACGGGAACGATAGATGGAACCCGAAACATTTTTGGGTGTCCGAGTTGGTAAGACCGGTTCCTCAATACTTTGGAGTGAGCCCTGCCTGATTTGGTATGCCAAAATTTTCAGATGTACGCGCGGGGCACGCAGCGATCCCTGGTCCATAGTGAAGCATTATTCTGGATCACTACTACCAGTAGTCCACAAAATTAATACTGTAACTTAGAGCCAGTTCGGCTACCAGGTTATTAGATAATATCACATGTTAGATAACGTTACATTCACTAGATACGGCTTCGGAGTTAGAATTGGGTTATCTAGTAATCTACAGCCCCGAGTCCGATCCTGCTGCAGACATGCCAGTGGTTATGCTTGCCATTCAGTGTTCCCGTCTAATGCGCTATGTGCTGGTACTCATTACCGTTCTCTTCGACTACATCCTTCCCCACCGCAGGGCTCTGCCATGGCCTCTCCACACGTCAATCCTCTCTGGTCAGGGCTGGGTAGACGAGCTTCTGTTGGGACATCCAGATTGGATCCATCATTCTCTTGGGGTTCAAAAGGAAGTTTTTCTTGAGATAATTTCAACCATGCGATTTCTTGGATTGGAAGATTCTCGTTGGGTTACCCTTGAAGAGCAACTCGCCATATTTTTACATGCTTCTGTCACAGGTTTGACCATCCGTCATCTTGCAGAGTGGTTTCAACGATCCAACGATACAATTTCAAGGTAAGTACCATCAATTTCAGCCTGACCATCAAGTAGAATGAACTGATCATAACTTATTTTAGGCACTTTCGGCGTCTGTTAAGATTCCTTTCTTCCCCTCCGTTCTATACCAAATACGTCAAGCTTCCAACAGCCGAAGACCCATGCCCCCCCGAAATCTGTGACAACTTGAAGTTTTTCCCATTTTTTAAGGACACAGTTGGCGCTATCGATGGAAGCCATATACATTGTTCCCTGCCGTCATCGACTCGTTCATATTACAGGAATCAGAAAGGAAGTGTCTCTCAAAACTGCCTCTTCGCATGCACCTTCTCCATGCTGTTCTCATTCTCTCTCATGGGTTGGGAAGGGTCGGCAAGTGACGCCCGGGTCTATGAGGATGCACACAGGCATGGGTTTCTTCCTCCACCAGGGAAATATTTTCTTGCCAATGCCGGTTACCCTTTATGCAAGTATTTATTGACACCATACCGCGGCATTCGATACCACCTAAAGGAATGGGGTCACGCTGGTCTACGGTCTGTTAGCAAGTCATTTCACTTGCTATCTATATTAACCCAATGTCTCTAGGCCTAGGAATAAAGAAGAACTATTCAATTTGCGTCACGCATCAGCAAGAAACATAATCGAACGCATCTTCGGAGTTCTCAAGAAACGATTTTGCATACTCTTAATGGCACCACGTTACAGTCTCAAAATTCAGGCTCGGATCCCTGCTGCATTGTGCACATTGCACAACTTCATCCAAATCCATTCCATGCAACAATCTATTCCAAATGAGGGCAGAGATGAAGATGAAATGGAGGACAGTGGAGATGACAACGAAGCGTTCAATTACAACAACGAGATAGCAATTAACTTTGATGACAATGATGGTGCTAAGGTGTGGCGAGATGGAATCGCGGAAGCAATGTGGGTCGATTACCAGCGAGTTCTTCAGGAGCGGGCTGACTACGATGCAATGGATGTTGATGAAGACGAGGTTATGGATGATTACGAGTACTACAAGGAAGGCAGCAGTTCAGAAGAGGAATAAATATGTCGTGCAGTTCATGTCATACATACATGCTTTGTTATATCATTTCTTTCGTGATCTCTCAATTGTTAAATCCAAGGGGCACAGGAATTGAATTACAAACATATAGGGAAAGGGGGGGATACAAACATGTAGGAAAGGGGGGGCATACAACAAGCTACAGTGAAAAATAATCACAACGTGGAAGGGACTGGAGTGCTTAGAACATCGGCAAGGAAAGAAGTCATCACCAGCTTATTTCATCTGACAACAAGACACATCTCTGCCAAGGCTTCTTCCTTGGCGAATAATTTGATCAACCTTGCTTTCTGCATCACGTTGAGTCCATTTTCATCATCCATAACTGCATTTGCTGCTTCCATCCGGTTGTGAGCTGCAGGATTGGAAATATTTGGTGAGAGGCTCAGCTCAAAGGCATCGGCAAGCCTCCCAATAGCCACTGATGCTTCAGTGCTTGGGGCCTCGGATGATTTCGCCTTGAGATTTGATTTGGAAGTGGAGGACCATGTGGAGTGGATAGACTTCAATGGTTTGCGATCACTGTCATCTGCAGGAGTAGAATGTGAATGCTTGTGTTTGTTTGAAATTGATGAGACAGATAGGGATGATTGAATGGATAAGATGCTCTCTGCTTCCTTGCCTCCCCTCACATTGTTGTCTGAAGTACAATGTCCGTATTGATGGATTGGATAAGTGAGTTATCATCCTCGTCAGCTGATAGTACTTCATCGTCACCAGATCCAAAAGGTAGGGCTAATTCTGGCTGGTGGACTTCAAGCCCTTTGGCAATGGGCGGTATAAGTGTTTCGACCCTTTCAAGAAGGGGCCAGCCATGATTTTGGAATGGTATGAGAGCATGGTGACTCTGTATTATGTTAAAATGTAGTATTGAAGATGTATTATTGGTTCACTAACCTTGACTGCAGTGAACTCATCCCAAACCTTACACTCAGCTTCTGTGGTGATGCTTGCACTGGTTACATCATTCCAGTGCACTCCTGATAATGTTTTCCAGGTGCAGATGAGGTTGTAGGTTGATTTAATCCAATAAATCAAGTCAATTGTATATTTTTCCCCAATAATGTTCAAGACAACGTACTACGCCATATCTTCCTTTGAGCATCTTGGCCGTCTTCTTAGGACCTTTGACATAGTGTAATCCAACACTGGGAACAGCAGCCTGGAATGTGGTGGGCTTGAAATTCATTCCATCGCCTGCTTCTGCCTTGTGTTCGATCAAATAATCAAGAAGGGCTATAGATTCTGCTTCATTCCACTGGGCTCGAGTTGGATCCTTCTGCTCTCTATCTTTGCCCTTAGCTTTTGACATTGAGAAGACTTCTGAGAAATAATGAAGGAGAGCCACAAGCGTGATGAGCACAGTATGAACTCATTGTCTATGGCTAGCTTGGAAGTGTGCTTTGCTGTCCATGGTATGATAAGGATATTTCCAGCTCCGCCATGTGCCGCATTGCCATAGCTGTATCTAACGTCTCATGTTAACTAGTGACCCAGTAGCCGAACTGGCTCTAAGTTAGTAATCATTTATTGAAGACGTGGCAGAGGCGAGATAGTGATGAGTGATATTTCGGGTTCACGGAACTCTTAGTATCATTCCTGTAAACTAGTAAGCAAATATATAAGTCACCACAAAGGGCTCGAGTTTCACTAGAGCGCGGAGCATGAGCTATTGAGTCATACCTCCAATGACTGCGAAGAAACCTTAAATGCAAAGACCTTGCATCTGTATCCATTTCTTGAAGCCGCTCTACCCTGACATCTTCACAAAGCTGCTGCTATTCCGGCTGTGGGGTTGGGTTTGCATTTTGAAACGGGGAAAGGAAGAGCCAATCCATAACCTCCTCCATTTGGGATGCTGATGCATGGTCCCCGCACTCCGCCCCATCTCCATGACCCCCTTGTGCTCCAGACCGCAGTTTATTGCGTCTTGCTGCTCGATGCACTCGACCTGGTTGTTGTTGTTGTTGTTGTTGAATAATTTTGCTAATCGAGGCTTTGTCAGGCGGTTCAGTTAATATGGAACTTGTGTCTACTGGCCAAGAGTGTTCCTACCATTGTCTGAGCCCTCTTGCACAATGCAACACATCCATAAATGAAATCTGTGATGATTGAAGTATGGCCAGTCAGGGGTACACCCGCAGTGCTCTGGGGCTGTACTCGGACCCGTACCCGTCACGGGTACGTACCCGAGGCCAAAAGTACGGGTATGGCACGGGTTTTGCAGGGGTACAGGAAGAAACATGCAAAATACCCCATTTTTACCTGTTTTTGGTGGTTTTTATGGTTATTGTGGACAGAATACTGGCCGGATCCCTTTAGTGTAAAGGAACACAATGTTTAGAATACTGTGGGGAGTGTTTAGAGCATTTTTACATATTTTTACAAGCAATGATTCTCATTATATCCCTCAAAAACATGCAAAATACCCCATTTTTACCTGTTTTTGGTGGTTTTTATGGTTATTGTGGACGGAATACTGGTCGGATCCCTTTAGTGTAAAGGAGCACAATGTTCAGAATACTGTGGGGAGTGTTGAGAGCATTTTTACATATTTTTACAAGCAATGATTCTCATTATATCCCTCAAAAATAGCGAAAAATACCCCAAAAATTGAGTTTTTGATGTTTCTTCTCCCAAAAAAAATACAGCCCATACCCGCGTGGGTACTGCGGGTATTCTGAGGCTGGACTCGTACCCTTAACCCGTGGTACCCGTACTCTTAACCCCTGGGGGTATTGCATACCCTTGACCTGCCCTAGATTGAAGGAGGCCAAAGCGTCAGGTCTTTTGGACGGCGGCCGTCTTGGTCATTTTGGGCAAAATTAAGCATGAACTCATCAGCTTCATCGAAAGAATACAGGGTGAGTCGTCCTGAAGGACCTGACACAGGCCAGAACGAGGGAGGAACATCCGCTATGTCTAACACAAAATTTGAACCGGAGAGAACGAAGAGAATGAGAATGAATGGCTTAAGGGATGTATACAGATGATTTACCTTGAGGAATGCAATATCGCCATGGACAAGCATGAGATGATAGAGCTTCGACAGTAGCAGGCCCACCCTTGGCAGCACTTCTCAGGTCAACAAGACCAGGTATTTATGTAATGGGAAAGTAGTCTTGCAGACTACCCTCCTTCAGGAGGGTTGTAAAACCTTCTGACTGAGATGTTCTTGTCAAGTTCTGATATGTTTTTTGTCAAGTTCTGATGTTTTTTTTTTCTTGAAATGTGTTTTTTTCAAGGTTCTCATGTTTTTTGTCTATTATTTTTGTGCTGTAGAAAATGTTAAATCAAGATTGCCACAGTACTGTGACAATTATATACAAGCAGTCACCAGGGGAAATTATCAAAAAAACCAATAAGAGGCTCTTGGGATGCATATGAGGCTCTCGGGATGCATATGAGGCTCTCGGAATGGTTAGTCAATGGGGTTCAAATCATTCTGCCAGCTTTGTCTGCATCCACCACTCTAGTTCATTCTGTACAAGATCTGCTGACAGGACATGACAGCTTGAGGGGGGAAGTTCTAGCCATTTTTTAGTTGTTGTAAATTAAAAAATCCAGTAAAATTGGTATAATCACAAATAAATTGTCATGGATGTAAATCACATTGGTGCACATGCTCAAATATTTTCAGAGTTTCTGCCATTTTACTGGATTTTTAATTCACAACGGCTAAAAAATGGCTAGTTAGTGTTAGCTGAGCCATGGCAACACTAGGAAGTTCAAGGGGATGTGATGAAGGGTAAGCTCAAGGCAAGGGGCAGGCGGTTTGTGGCAGGTCAGGAGGTTCATGGGTTAGGAGGTTCATGGGAGGTTCGTGGGAGGTTTGCAGGAGGTTTGCAGTTACATAATTTCCTAGCAGCCAATCAGAGCATGAATAAATCTGTTACTGAATGTAAATCTCATATTGTGCAGTGAATGAGAGCAAATAAAATACTGAAAAAATACAAGGACATAACTGAGATATGCCCCTTCAGGTTGGTGATGAAATTATAGCTAGTTGTGTAGAGAAACCCATGGTCAAGGGAAAAGTGTCGGACTACTTGTAGTAATATATACATTGTGACTAATTGCCTCTTTCGACTTCATTCACCACCATTGTCCTTCTCCAGCAGCCACCGCCAACTTCCACATCACCGTCACCCACAGCATTGAATACAATGAGGGAGGGCAAGGCCAGGGGGTGGTGCGCCCACATACTGGCCCAGGTAAGTCCCCAGTCCCTCACCACTAATTTTCTGTGACCACCACTATAACCTTGGACGACAAGAGGGCGTGACGATGATGACATGGCATAGATGCAAGCAACAAAGATGACGAGGATGGGGACAGGAGGCATGAGAAACAGGGAGGGCAATGACGACGTTGACGAGAAGTCTCCCCGCCTTCCCTGCTGCCACCTGAGCCAACCCCCTCACGAATATGTACGTCTGTGTCAATTGACGCATGCACGGTGTTCGTGAGGTGTTGAGGACAGATGTGTACATGCGACTCCCACTGATTCCTCAATTCAGCAGGATTTTTATTTTCTCTTTCTTTTTTTCGGGCCTATGTACATGTAAAGAACATGTATGGCCGCATCAATTGATGCATACACAGCTTTCGCAAGGTGTTCAGAACATCCGCTCCTCCACAGGTCAACTTTATATGTCTTACAAGTAAGTTTTTTTTCTTTTCATTTTTTCACATACATATACATATGCAGAGACATACCAGTGTCCAACAGAACACCTTGCGAACACCACATGCACACACGTCAATTGACGTGGCCATACGTGTTTGCGAGGTGTGGTTGGGGAGGCTGGGCTGCAGGGGAGGACTGGCCCACAGGGAGAGGGCACGGGACTTCTCGTCCTCGGCGTTGCCCTCCCTGTTGCTCGTGCCATTCTGTCCTCACCATCGTCACTCATCGTCATCATCATCGTTGTCGTTGTCGTTGTCGTTGTCATCGCCTGCATCTGCGCTGCGTTGGGGAACGTACCTGGGCTGGTATGTGGGGTGGAATGACAGAGGAGGCAGAAGGCGGCAGAAGTCATGGCGGTGGTGGTAGTGTGGTACACAGTAGAAGAAACCGTTGGGGGGGGGGAAACCGCACACAGAAATTGGTGAGGTTCATTTGTATACGAGGAGGAACGCAAGAGGGACACGAGAGGGTATGGGGAGAAGGTGATTCTATTTTTAGATTGATCGCATGAGGCTAATCTGCAAGACGGGTTTCTCGTGACATAATTACCCCATCTTGCAGACATCAAGAAGCTTCGTAGAAGTCCTGCCTTAGGTGAGCAGGCCATTTCTACAGTCACTTTTGTCCTCAATAATATCTCCATCCCTCTTGTGTCTGAGCTCAGTAAGATGCTGCATGCACTGAGTGCACAGAGGTTGAGGGAGTAGATACGAAAGAAACAGGTGATACTGCACCTCATCTCCTTGGAACACGGAATCAGGTGTGATGCCTCACAGAAATATCTTCGCTGGCCGCTCATTACACATGAACCATTCATCAGCAAAACCAGGAGATTCTGCCATAACCTTACCCTATTTGTAATCACTAAATCGGTCTGTGTGCGCATGACAAGTGGTTGGGACACCATCCATTGGATGTCAAAGAATTATGTCGGATTTAGGGTAAATTCAGATATATTGGGTGTATTGATACAGGACTTCAACTCCTTATACAAATCAGAAATCACTGCTGGCGCCTGGCAAGGGATTGAAACACCATATATTGGAGTGCAAAGCAACCAGCTTAATTGTGCTAGATTTACAATACATGGATAAATCTTGAGTGGCTTTGTAAATCTCACTGCTACCACTTGAACATAGCATATTGTCATGGTGCTCGTAATGCTGCCACACAGGGCAAGACGGGAGGGCCAGATCCTGGGTTTTTCTGTCCCCTCATTTGAATCGGTTATCACATGTAATGAACTCATTAACTCATGATCATTATGGCCAGTACACTTTGCTGAATTATATGAAAAATCATATATTATGATAAAGTACATAAGAGATAAAATAGCGAAAAAAAGTATTATACCGGTTTCAGTCAAGACGGCATGGAACGCTCAGATATAATATTCCTGAGCTTGTCCTCACACTCTTTCTATGGTGGATTTACGCGGACATCAAGGCATGTAGATCATGATGTTAGTAGAAGACTACGTGCCGTGGCTAAACTCATGTCCTTGGTGGCTTTGTGTTGTGTAGCCACTTCCACCTGTACCCTCTTCTCGTTGAGCTCCCGCTGCAAGCCTCACATCCTGAACATTCATTGTCTGCACACGACGCAATTGGTATGTTAGGTTGAAACCGCTGAGAACCATGTCTGGACTCAGACATACCCTTGTCTGCCTCGGTGGACTTGATGTTTGCCACAGTGACGTCATGCTGGCACTCTGGCTTGTTCAGGGCCTTGCTAGCACTGATCTCCTTTGTTCATCCTTCTGGAGGATGCAGGTGGCCTTATCTGTGGCCCGAATACAGGTCCAGAGAGGTTAGGAGAGGTTCAGGCTAAGGGCATGTCACCTTTTTCATCTTTGCTTCCTCTTTTTCGGCACTGTGGAGTTCCTTGAGGGCACAATTGATGAACTTTTTGTCCTGTTTGCTCTCTTTTAAGAGGTCTTTTTTGAGTTTTTTGACGTCAGGGCTGTTCAACATGATTGTGTCAGGTAGGTGCTGATACTGGTGTGGTACTGATGGGCTGTCGCTGGTGCTGGTGCTGCGCTGGTTCAGGCATGGGTGCTGGTTGCTGTTGCTGGCATGTCCTGGCACAAGTGCTGGTGCTGGCACCATCGCCGTCTCCGGTGCGGTGGTGCCCATGCCTGTGCTGGCCGCTGAGGTGTGCCCATGCCTGTGCTGGTGATTATGCTGGTGCCACACAAGTCGGGGGTACAAGTCAATGTACTTGCTGGGGACACAGTAGTGCTAGGTGCATTCGGGGCTCAGGAGGATATCGGGGTGGTAGAAAACAGTGATGTACTTACTAGGGATATAGTGCTGGCCCTCGTGTGGTTAACGCCATCATCATGCAGCACTGGTGCTGGTGCTGGCACCAGTTTGTTGCAGTTGTTGTTATCTCTGCTGTTGCTTTTGCCATTGCTGTCGCTGTTACTGCCCTTATTGCTGGCACCACTCTTGTTGCTGGTGGTGGTGCCAATGCTGTTGTCGCACTGCAATATTCATCTGTGTGTTTGTCGAGTACTCAGTAGAAAACAATAGATGTGGTACTTACTGATGCGGTCCAGGACTCCTGGGCCAGGGAGCAAGGCTGTCCAGGGAGCAAGGGCCACTGTGTGGCAGGGACTAGGCACGAAGGAGGGATTGGGTGTGAAGGAGGAAGTTGGCAGGTAGGGAGGGACTGCGAAGGAGGGGTGGGTGTGAAGGGAGGCGAGGGACCAATGTGTGTGTCACCGTGTAGTGGAACTTGAATTCAATGATTCGCTGAGTGTTCTGACTCGGAGTCAGCACTGGCAGCACTTTGAAGCCAACTTGAAAGGATGGACTCACTTAGTCAAAATTTCGCTGCTAAATGTATTTCTGGGGCAGTGAAGGGCACGTCAATTGACGTGTGCGGCATTCTCGATGGGGTGTCATCGACATGTCATCCCCAGTGAAAACCCCGTATTTAAAAAAAAATTACTAGTATATACAATAATTCTTTTTATATCCGTTTACAAACAATAAGATACAATAAGGTACCACAATCGATCGTAAGTTGAACATTGATTGTAACAAGCGTAACAAACTCTCAACTCACTCATGTCGTCGTCTTTCTCAAGTAAGTTCAAGTTTGCGAGGAAAAACTTACTTATTTGTTGTTTGTTAGATGAGTGAAAAGTACTTCTGCGACTGTCCCCGGTACTGCGGTGGGACATTACTTTTTTGTACCATTGATATTCAATGAGTCGGACTTCAATTACCCAGTCTCGGGACATTCTATGCAGGTCATCAACAGGAGCGGCACCAGGATAGATGAAGGTGTGTAGAGATGTTGATGACATTTGTTTGGTCTAATTCTAGCCTCAGCACTCATACCAATCGACGAGAAGCTTATTAGTATTGACGATGTATGTTACTTTGTTTTTTTGTCTTCTCACTATCTTTGCCAATGTCTTTTGTGATTCTATAGGAACTCAAGTGACATCTTGTTGATACCTTGCCAGTGGGAAGCAGTCTTGTGGTGAGTTTACTTCTTTCTTTTTCTTCTTCCAAATACACTCTCCAACCTTCTGACAGGCGATATTTGATACCTGCCACTCTGGGTCGTTACTTGGTATGTCTGGTGTTTATGCCTTCTAGGTATCTGAACCGATGTGTTGCGTCAATTGTATTTTCTAGATCTTGACCATCGCTGTTGTAACCGTGTTTTGGTACCCTGGGAAAATAAAGGGATCCGCAGTCCAGATCCAAGGTGGAACCCTGTTGGTGTGGTCTTTCTCCATTTCGTGGTGTGTTGTTGAACAAACTCCTTACATACTGGACTTTTAATTCGGTTTGACGCCGTGACATATGTAGGTGTCAGGACTTGTTTTATTCGTCCTTTTTTTTGTGTCTGACTTCTTCGTAACTTGAAGGCTGTTCCAAGCCATACACTAGAAAGCGATCAGGAGAATCGACATCTAGTTCCTGGAGACCATCGGCGAAGAGTACCGCTTCTTTGAAGAATTTGGAAATTGATGTGAATGACCCACCGTTGTCACCTATACTGCAATTCGACTCTCCCGTGGCACGTTTTTGTGATGGTTGGTGTAGAGATACCTGGCCCGTTGTTGAGGGCAAGGCGCATGTGGTGAGGCTTTTACGATTGCTAGAAGACTTTCAAAGGCTGATTTCATTGTCTCCGTAGATATGTTTGTCTGCTGCCAAGGACAGTCAGATGGCATGGGAATTGGGTAATGAATCCATGATGATGGTACGTTGTGTTGTATGTTATATGTTAATTTCCAAACGCTGATGATTGCCTTACTTACAGGCAAAGGCGGCGGTTGGGATGACCTAGGTGTGGACATCCAGCATAGACAGTGGGGATAGCGGGGCAAGGGGCGGGGCACCGGAACAAGCAGTGGAATGAGCAGCAGAACGGGCAGCAGAATGGGCAGCAGAATGGGCAGCAGAACATGCAGTGGAACGGGCAGCAGAATGTGCAGCGGAACGGGCAGCAGAATGGGCAGCGGAATGGGCAGCGGAACAGCATAATATATTATTTTACATTGTGATTAGCAATAGGGTTTTCCCTGATGCTGCGTTGAAACCAGTCAAATACAAAGTACTGGTACAATTTACTAGAAATTGAGGTCTCTGAGAAATCAGTCACATTCAGGAATGAGGTTTGCATACACGATTACAGCAGGGTAGTTCAATTCCGACTTGGGGGAGGGGGAAGTTAGAAAAAAATGTGAACGCTAATTGGCACCTGGATCCATTGTTGAGGATGACGCTTGCATGTTAGGAGGGACAGCAGATGGCACAGGTTGTGCTGCTGTGGGGGGGTCCAGGTGGAAAACTTTGCGGGTTTGAGACGACAATGTCTGGAACCTCTTGCTGCAACAAGATGAGTATCAATATAACTGAAAGTTTTGGCACTAACATTCCTTCCTGACACCAGTTCCTGCGGTATTCACGGTATTTAGGTCTTCTCACAGGGTCATTATCCATCACATGAAGAGTGTGAAGACAGTCAAGATAAGAATTTTCATATAATTTGCCGCTCAGGTCAATATTGACCTTCGTGCCTGTTCTGAACCGATCAAGAGCCCATTTTTGCTGAAGAGTAATCAGATATCAAGCATAAAATTTAGAGACGTGAAAAAACTCGCCACGGTACAAATCAAAGCAATCAGTGGGAGATGCACCATATCAGAAAATAGTTCAGGATGAAGTACTCCAAGAGCTTCATCACTGCCCCATAGAAACTCAATCAATAGTTTGTAGATTGCAAGATTGGTGAATTGGAAGAGATCTTTAGCAAAGTACTGGCAGGATCATGTCAATACAATATATCTTTCAATAAGGAGGTGAACAGTTACATGATTCATGAATGGATATGTGGCCTTTTTGTCCAACAGTGCCGCGATAGCACCTGAAACATAGTTAATGCATTCTTTAAAAGCGTTCACAATTCCTGCGTTAGCAGGTGGGAATATTGAGTTCCGATGGAACGTTCTGTGAGGATCTTGATCTTTTCACGAACAGCAGAAGCGGTGTGAGTGATCTGAAAGGAGGTGAGCATGCATTCAGTATAGGTGAATATCTCCTACAATGTAACACATATCGTTGTTAAAGCCTGCAACTATCAGTTAACATCAGCGTGACTGTTACGGATCACTTCTGCAGCGGGCTCCGGCAACAATCAACTTAACTAGGAGGCAGTTTCCAGAGGAGGGAAGAGCAGTTTTCATTGTTGCTTACAGCTAAGACAACACTGCTAAGAGGGGGGGTCAAGGTCTAATGTCATTGCGAGCTGTGGGGGTTACCCAAAACAAGATGAGTCTGCCCCAAGAACCAGACTAAACGTAAGGAAAAGAAAGAAGAAAAAGTCCGAACCAACAACAAGGACAGTAGATATAGTGAATGGACTTGAGGGGAGGTAAATGGGAATCCAACCATGAAGCTACAACATGTCCAACTACACCATGTGTTCACCATGAGACAGACATGAGGCGTCCTCATGTCAATGTTCTCGTGATCCAACTGGAGGCCTGGGTGTCACTGAGGATAGAAGAGGTCCGGATGACTCGGATGATTTGTCATCGGATCATGTGATGTGCAGAATTGCCTATTCGGGGTCTACACTTGCTGTAACCGGCAAGTGCACAATCTGGCAAGTGCATTGCACAGTCAGGTCAAAGATGGGTATCATCCAGTGTGGGATTGGTGATGAGAGTGTCTTGAGGTAGCGGGGATATAGCGACAAGGTTGGTATAAAGGAAAACAAAGGAATGTATGGAGGGAAAACCAACTAGGATGGTGGGATAGTCGAGGTCAGACATGTGAACAGCATCAGCTGTACCGGATGACGATGTGTGTGTTGATGATGTATCGAGGGGTGATGTCTTGTCCTGTATGCAGAACAACGTGGTCCACCTGATGTCGGTATTCGTCCAAGAAAGGGTATTGTTGTAAATGAGTGTGGGCGGTATCAAGGTTACTGATGGAAAAGGATAAATAAATGTGGGTCCAGGTTTCGAGTCATGGCACGAGTGACAAGCTGTGGGAATAAGATGTCGGGTACTGCAATGAAGTGATGTCGTGTGAACAATATGTGATAGGGGTTGGTTCACTGTTTGGGAAGTCGTATGGTCTGTGGTCGAAGTCCAAAAGAATGTGCTTTGGCGATGGTTGGATTAGAGAGAACAGTGAAATGTCCTGTGATCGAGGATTGTTCAGGGCATGCGTGCAGGTGAGGAATGTCGTCAGATAATCAGGGAGGATAATGGTAGGCACAGAATACAAAAGTGGAAACCATATATCCAGGAATGGCAATTGTCAATTACGTGTTGAAATATTGTTGAGGTGGAAGTCAGAAGTATCAATGGCAGAAGGGTTTCAGTGCCAATGCCAAAGACAGATCATAACAAAGTAGAAACCGATAAGGAAGGTGATGGCGATGCTGCCAATGATGATTACGGTAATTAGCTGTGTCAGGAGTACAGCCATTGTGAATCGGTTTGTCATGGGATGAAGTCAACAATATGTCAGGGCGAGGGAAAAGACAATAGTGATGATGTCCATCGGCAAGGAGACTATTCGGAGTCGGAATCGGAGTTGCGGAGTTGAAAAATGTAACAGTGACCCAAACCGGCGTTGTATTTAAGTTGGACTTACATGGAATTTTCCCATTGGCACATGCATGGGAGTAGGCTTCATGGGCAAGGGCATCAAAATGTGCCATAGTTTTCTTGTGTCTGAATGTGGGGCCTTTAGAACACAGAGAGCTAGCGAAAATACCCTTGGCTTGAACCAGAAGCGCTTGTACATCATCAGGATAGAAGCGAATGCTGCGACCCCCCCCTCCTGCCTTCTGTCTAGACCTCCAGACATGACGGGTAGGGCCACTGCTACTCTGAATATGTTCCATAGGTTCAAGCGGAGTGGGTGGAGCAGGTGATGCTTCATGAGATCCTGAAATCGGTGAGTAGGACGAAAAACGACGTGGATGATGATGGACCAGACCAGGATTGTTGATGAAGCTCAGGGGTGGGTGATCCTTGCGAAAGTAAGTGAGGAGGAAGAGCATGGTGAGCATATAAGGCTGCCGAGCCTTGCGTGGATTGATCTTGAGCAAGAAATGGTGGCCCATCATGATATGGCGGGTGGTACAATGGGAAGCTCTGGTGTGGAGCAGCTTGGTTGTACTGGGGAGCACCAATGTCACTTGGAGTGGATAAATTGTAGAACAGGTCACCGGGGTGAGATAACACTGGCCTGAGTATGTTTGGCAGATTATAGTATGGTCCCATATACTCGGACGCTGGGGGTCCATCATCAGCTTCCAAGTTATTTCCAGTGTCTGTTGGATGTGCAGGATCTGTTGGGGTTACATGGTAATCCATGTCTGTGAGTCTGAGAACGGTCATGGAATGAGGCGGTCACTTTGAGTGGAGTCAATCATACCGTAAGTCACGGTTGACAGACCATACTAGCCTGAGTAGTACCGTGACAAGTCATCTCATGGCCCAGACACTGTGATCATCAGTAAGCTTATCTGATAAACCGGAACCTGAAGTCCTAGTTGCAGAGGATTGCGGAGGAGGTATAGCAGCCGCATGGCAGCAGATTGCAGATGGGTGCTTGTGTGGCCCGACCCGGAATCCTCATGACACCGTGACTTCTGGACATTCTGGCATACACACGGGAGACATCTACCCGATAGTAGGTACAACTTTCCTCACCCTCAGGCTATCAAGCTCATTCCAAACTTGAAAGTCTTCCGACTCAGAGTCTATCCAATCACCGTGACAGATTCAAAGAAGCCCAGGCAGTTTCACACTGAACTCACTGGCAGGCCTGGCCCAGGGCTTTCAGTCTAGATGACGCGATTGTGGTTATCAATTACCACCCTCATTACCACGGTTATTGCCACTGGCATGATGTTTGCCTGCTGTGATCCTTGCGACCGTACTTTCACACAACGACGAGGACTTCATCGACACCAGAATGAGTGCTCTCTGTACAAAACAGCACAGGCTCTCAAGTTAGAGTATCGACGGGCAAATGAAAAGAAGCGGTGAATTGCCAGTGATGTCGGCCCCTTCCTGGAACCTGATAGTGCCAAATTCGCCACAGGTCCGAGTCACGGTGATGTTGACATCTCCAGGGCATTCAGCAAGATATTACCAACTGAGATGGGATGCCTGAAAATGAGATCACCCAACTGACTTGGGGATAGCTGAATCAGGCTGAGATATATCCTGGCCCAACTGACATGGTCTAGGCTGAGGTTCTCAGGATATATCCTGGTCCAACTGACATGGTTCAGGCTGAATTTCTCAGGATATATCCTGGCCCAACTGACGTGGTCTAGGCTGAATTTCTCAGGATATATCCTGGCCCAACTGACATGGTTCAGGCTGATTTTCTCAGGATATATCCTGGCCCAACTGACATGGTCTAGGCTGATTTTCTCAGGATATATCCTGGCCCAACTGACATGGTTCAGGCTGATTTGATCTATGCTGATTTTTTCAGGATATATCCTGACCCAACTGGGATGATCTAGGCTGATTTCCCAGGATAACTTCAGGCCCCACTGGAATGGCCTAGGCTGATGTTATCATGCACCCACTGTTTTCTAGGCTGATGCACCTCCACCAATGCAAAATTTCTGGTGAAGATTATCATTTGGTTTATCTAATTAATTTACTATTTATTTTCTGCTATTTACAGATTTATATTCATCAAAAAAGATAATACCACTGTGTATTCTTCACAAAGTATCATATACTTCAACATACAATTTATAAGTTCCATATTTCATGTTTCTATTCTCATTACATTCACAGAATGATAGAACCCGTATTTCTGCTCATCACTTGTAGAGAAATCATTGCTGTTTGCAGTCATTTTGGCACATGTAATATAATCACAAATTTATGATGTTTTCAACATTTCAATTTTAACTCCTTCAGGTTCGGGCAGGATCAGGTGATTAGATAGGCAAAATTGCAGTACATTCTGATTCCTAGCTGCTAGTAATACAAATGCAATAATTTGTTTGATATATACTCAGTTTGGCTTATAAATGACTATATTCAACATGTGGACTTTTATGCATTTGTTATTGCTCTACAAGTGAGCCAATCTAATCATCTGATTCTGCTGAAAACTGAAGGAGTTAAATTTTGATGTTTTCAACATCAAAATCTTGTGATTATTTCACATGTGCCAAAATACCTGCAAATAGCAATAAATATGTATGCCTTATCATTTCTTTTTTGATGGCCCTCCTCATTTGCCTCTTCTTAATCCATACGCATTTTAGACTCCTTTCTAATTTCTGATATCAGTGTTTTTATTGACCATATCCACCAATAATCACTTACAATTTTTCAGGAGATAGAATTTTCTGAAACACTGACTTTACCTCTAGCTGAACTTTTATCCATTTTTCATGTGCTGCCTTCCCATGAATTTGAATTCCCCATTCCTTCAATCCCAGTACAAGTAGAACAATTTTAACAAGTCCACCTTTGCACCATTCTTTTTCCAAAACAATATTAGCAGTTTGTGGTAGAAACATATTTGTATGAACACTGGCAATCGTGGCATCATCCGCTGCACAGACCTCAGTCACCTCACACCCTCTCAAACCAGGCGACCTCACTTTGACAAGATCCTCATAGCGAATAGGTCAAATCCCTCTTTTTCCTTCGGCTCGTAATAGCTGACCCACTTGTAGAGGAGAAATCGCCTGTCGCGTCATCAGAACTGCCAAGAAGCTGGGTGTTAGGACAGTGGCGGTGTATAGCGAAGCGGACAAGGATGCATTACCGTGACATGTCCAGATGGTTTGTCTGGCATTTTCCTAATTTCTCAGACCAGGAAAGATAATATGGATATTACAGGCAGACGAGGCGTATTGCATTGGCCCACCACCTTCTTCTGAGAGCTATGTCAGTCGTACATTTAATATCGGTATCGAGGACCACATTCAACTTTCTGTCAGCTTCGGATGGACAAAATTATTGATGTTTGTCATCGAAGTGGTGCCCAGGTGCGTCTTTCCCTTGATTTTTGCAGCACCACCTACATTTTCCCTTCGAAATCACAGGCAGTCCATCCTGGGTAAGTCTACGTCTTGAAACGGTACGACTGTGACATCCAGTTCTGTACTGACGTCTTATTCGACCAGCTATGGATTTTTGAGCGAAAATGCGCTGTTTTCGGAACGCCTGGCTCAGGAAGGGATCGTGTTCATTGGTCTGCCTGCCAGTGCTGAGCATGGGATCAAAGAGGTATGTAGGAATCTCTGTCCAAATGTCATTCTACCAATATACTACTTATCTAACATTAGTGAATCGAAGAATATCATGTTAGGTATGTTTCCTGATCTTCCTTTGATAAGACGAGTCTTCCTATACTTACTTGGTAATAAGCTGCTGGAGTCCCTTGTGTGCCAGGATATCACGGAGAAAACCAAGACCCAAATTATCTTTACGAACAAGCCAAGAAAATAGGTAACCCCACTTATCCCACCCTCTCGCGCCTTTCTCTCCTCAACTCTGAATGTGGACAAACAGGCTTCTCAGTGCTAATTAAAGCAATCCACGGAGGAGGTGGGAAAGGCATGCGTACAGTCTCATCACCTCCCTCTGCTGCTGTTTTTGAGGAGGCGCTGTTATCCGCTAGTGTTGCCACGGCTCGGTCCGGCTTGGCTCGGCTATGGCTAACAACGGCTAACCCATATATGGGTTGTTAGCCGGACCGGACCGTTGTGGAACGGCTAAACCACGGTTAGCCGTCCAAAAAAGGAAATTAATAGCGGACAACCACCAAGGTCACCAATCTCACCACACAAACATGCGGAGCACACCAGTGACACCACGCCAACAGCCACAGCCACACCAGCTCGCGACAACGCAGGCCAACCCAAAACAAAGGCCAACGGCGACCAGCAGAGGGGCGAGGAATGAAGCGGCAACGTGCCCACTCCCGCTATGTCTTTTCTTGAATCTTTGTTTTTTTAATAATACCAACTTATTTCTGATTACAGCACAAATTATCTCGAGGCAACAGCCGCCCGGACAGCAGCAGCAATGACCAATGACCACGGCGACGGCAAACAGCAGCAGTGGCAACGACGGCAACAGCACTACATCAAATGAGGTGACTGTCATTTTGTTGTGATTTACTTCCCCAGTTCATCGGGCGGCTTCTGTTGTCTCCACCCATCGCTTTCGACTGCCCACTGCATGCCGCACCTCATTTGGACTGATAACTTCTGGCCGGGGCTGCCCAATCGCGCGTCCCTTCACTTTGCACCCCCCCACCTCCTCCAAGCTTTGTTCGGCGGTTCCTGCTGCTGCCTCCCACTGATATCGAGCACACAAGGCATCTTTGAACCCCCCGCACCTCGTTTCACATCAAAATGATAGGCCGGTGCCAGCCAATCGCGCGTGCCATCACTTTGCCCCCCCCACCTCCTCCAAGTTTTTTTGGGCGGTTCCTGCTGCTTCCCCCTAGCAATTTCGACTGCCCATAGCACCTCTTAATCCCCCGCACCTCGTTTGGCTCGAAAACGACAGGCTGGGGCTGCCCAATCGCCCATGCCATCACATTGTCCCCCCCCAGCACCCCCAAGTTGTTTTCGGCGGTTCCTGCACCTTCCACCCGACGATTTCTACCACCCACGAGATGGCACAATGCCCCGCACCTCGTTTGGCCGGAAATCGACTGGCTGGGGCTTCCAAATCGCCCGTGTCATCACATTGTCCCCCACAGCAGCCCCCAGTTGTTTTCGGTGGTTCCTGCTCCTTCCACTGGCCGATTTCGACCACCCACGACATGGCACAACCCCCCGCACCTCGTTCGGCCGGAAATCGACAGGCTGGGGCTACCCAATCGCCCACGCCATCACGTTGTCCACCCCACCCACCCCCAAATTTCTTTCAGCGGTTCCTGCTGTTTCCACCCACCGATTTCGACCACCCACTGCATGGTACAACCCCCCACTCCTCCTTCAGCCTGAAAATGACAGCCCGGGGCTGCCCAATCACTCGCGCCGTCACTTTGCCCCCCAACCTCAACCACCTTTTTTGCATTCGTTCCTGCTGCTTCCACCCGCCAATTTCGACCACCCATGGCATGGCACAGGCCCCTGCACCTCGTTCGGCGTGAAAACGACAGCCCGGGGCTGCCCAGCCACCCACACCATCACTTTGCCCATCCACCCCTCCAAGTTTTCTTTGGCGGTTCCTGGTGCTTCCACCTGCCGATTTCGACCACCCACGACATGATCCAACCCCCCGCACCTCGTTTAGCCCGAAAATGACAGGTTGGAGCTTCCCAATCACCCACGCCATCAATTTGTCCCCCACCCCCCCCCCAAGTTTTTTCAGTGGTTCCTGCACCTTCCACCCGCTGATTTCGACCACCCACAACATGGTACAACCCTGCGCACCTCGTTTAGCCCACAAACGACAGGTTGGGGCTTCCCAATCGCCTGCACCATTAATTTGTCCCCCACCCCCCTCCCAAGTTTTTTCGGCAGTTCCACCTGCCAATTTCGACCACCCATGGCATGGCACAATCCCCCGCACCTCGTTTAGCCCGCAAACGACAGGCTGGGGCTACCCAATCACCCACGCCATCATATTGTCCCCCTCACCCCCCCAAGTTTTTTTTGGGCGGTTCCTGCACCTTCCACCCACCGATTTTGACCAGCCACGGCATGGTACAATCACCCGCACCTCATATGGCCCGAAAATGACAGGCTGGGGCTTCCCAATCGCGTGCACCATCAATTTGTCCCCCCACCCCCCTGCTAAGTTTTTCCTGCAGTTCCTGCACCTTCCACCTGCCGATTTCGACCACCCATGGCATGGTACAACCCTGCGCACCTCGTTTAGCCCACAAACGACAGGCTGGCGCTTCCCAATCGCCCGTGCCATCAATTTGTCCCCCCACCCCCCCCCCCCAAGTTTTTTCGGTGGTTCCTGCACCTTCCAGCCGCTGATTTCGACCACCCACGACATGATCCAACCCCCCACACCTCATATGACAACACCGACACCGACAACTGCTGTCATGACGACAACGACCATGACGACAATCGTTCTGCAAATTTACTACCATGTCTTGCCTCCCTTGACGTCTGCGCATCCGACCCCGGCGCATGGCGGCTTCTCCCTCCTTTGCTCATCTTGGAGGCGAGGAATTTTACAACCGCGTTATCGACCATCTTGTCAAGGCATACAAGAAGAAGACAGGTACTGATGTGTCGCTGAACTTGAGCGCAATGGGCAAGCTCAAGCGCGAGGTCGAGAAGGCTAAGCGGATGTTGTCAGCAGTCGACAAGGATCGAAATCGAGTCGTTCAAGGATGGCAATGACTTTTCGGAAATTCTTACACAGGCCAAGTTTGAGGCTTAATATGGATCTATTCAGGAAGACAATGAAATAGGTATTTTTCATATTTTTCATATACATGTACATGTACATAGGTAGGCTATGTGGAGATACGCAAAAAGAAAAAGAAACACCTGAAAACCTTGTGAACTGTGGCTGTACATGTTCGTGAGGTATGGGAGGCAGCAGAGGGTTATCCAAGTGAAGTTGAAGCCAGCAAAAAGGCTGGAAACCTAAATTTCCTAATTTGGATATTTGGTAACGGCTAATAACGGCTAGCCGTGGCTAAGCCGAGGTTTAACCGTTAGCTGAGTGAATGGCTCGGCTCGGCTAATTATCGGTCCGGCTCCAACGGCTAACGGTTCCGGACCGAGCCGTGGCAACACTATTATCCGCCCAGCGAGAATCACAAAAGGCCTTCGGAAATGCAATGGTTCTGGTGGAAAAATACATCGAACAACCACAGCATGTCGAGGTACAGATATTTGCCGACAAGTTCGGTGCGGTGGTAAGCTTGTGGGAGAGAGATTGTTCGGTGCAAAGAAGAAATCAAAAGATCATTGAAGAGGTGTGTGCCCTCAATTACATCGTAGGTTGTTGTTAAATACATCAGGAAATTGAACATGAAATGAGAAAGTCTTATAAGACCTGATCTGATACATCATAAGTAACATCCAGTATCACTATGATGACAGCCAGGTCAACTCAGATAATTTATGGTTACCTAGATGAAAATACATCACATCAAGCATATTGATGTCAATGTAGCATTAGTTGCCAACAATGTCTTGACTACTAACTCTGGTATTCATTGGTAACCAATGATATTAGAATATCTGTTATTGAGTAATAGGAGGGGAAAAAATTCTGCCTTTTAACCATTGTCTTTCTTATTCACTTATCTTATAATGGTCTCATGTTAAATCTTCTTGGAATTTATCTGATGTTATCTCAAGGTCTTAGAATTAATTTTATCTAATCTTATCTCAAGGTCTTGGAAGTTTATCTTATCTCACTTATTGTCTTATTGTCCAATTTGAATGCTTAATATAAGTGTAAGGATGAAAAATTGAGACATGAACAAGATTTTGTATTTTGTTCAACCCACAGGTGTGCAGCCAAATAGTGCCAACATATGTGTACATATTTATACAGACTCCAGGTACAAGAAAGATAGTTACTTGCCAATGGAATGCCAAATCTTAACAGTGTGACCATGCATAGATTTTAATATATCACCACATACAAAATAATTCCAGTCTTGCAATACCTCTGAGAAGAATTCACCATCTTAACATCAGAATTTCATGACATGATCTTAGAATATCAATGTGATAGCTACATGAATAGTGTGACAATATTGTTATCAGAATTACATGACTTTATCTTAAAATATCAATGTGATAGCTACAGGAATAGTGTGACAATATTGTTATCAGAATTACATGACTTGATCTTAAAATATCAATGTGATAGCTACAGGAATAGTATGACAATATTGTTATCAGAGTTTTAAATTGTGATAAGCTTATATATCACTAGATCACATGATATCGGTCAGCTATCTGTTGATAAGATCTGTCTGGAAATCCCTGTGTCTCCACGTTTTCCTGATGTACGCATTCGGGTGATTAGGCACCTGCCCCTGGGCTCTCGGCAGATTTGAGAGCAGATCTTAGTGCTAAGGCAATTGCTGCTGCCAGAGCAGTAAATTATGTCAGTGCTGGGACTGTCGAGTTCATCTTCGACAATGATACGCAGGGATTCTATTTTATGGAAATGTAAGGCCATATCCAGAAAGTCTTCCTTGTCTATTCTCACCTTTTTCTTGCACGATCAGGAATACGAGGCTTCAAGTCGAACATCCTGTTACGGAAATGGTCACCGGGTTGGATCTTGTTGAATGGCAATTGGAGGTGCGGTCCTTTGTTTGATTCCATGCATACAAGCTGTCGCCACCTCCACAGGTCGCAGCAGGCAATGCTCTGCCTTTGGCGCAATCAGCTATTCCACTTGTCGGTCATGCCTTTGAAGCCCGTATCTATGCCGAGAACCCTCGCAACAACTTCCTCCCCGACTCTGGGCCGCTTCTCTACCTCTCCACGCCCACCCCCAAGCAAATATTCGCTCCCTCCTTTCCTTCACCCCCGTCAGCCTCTTCACTCATCCCTCAGTCAGACCTCAGACCCTCCCACGACACCACCCTGACAATATCACCTTCTTTGCGGCTCGAACAAGGCTTCATGGAAAGCGGCGTATTTTATGACCCTATGATTGCAAAGCTCGTTGTGCATGCCAGGGATCGCACCGAAGCATTGCGAATGCTGCGCAAGGCATTAGATGAGTATAGAGTTGTGGGTGTTGCTACCAACGTGGAATTCCTGAGGACCTTGGCGGGTAATCAGGCGTTCATTGATGGGGAGGTCGAGACAGGGTTTATTACGGTACGTCATCCATTCTCTATACAGTCTCCATCTTTCAACTCATACGTATATATGCGCAGAATCACACTGCTGACCTATTCCCAGCTATCTCTGAGGCGTCCCCTGAAGTTCTCGCACAAGCTGCAATATTCGTAGTCCTCCGGGACCAAACGACGACATCTCCCTCACCATGGTCTTCCCCCCCTTTCCCGTCGCTTTGGTGGAGACATACACAAACGAGTCATCACTCTACAAGACGAAGCCTCTGGAGAACTTATCACTGTCCTCATTAAATCTACCACATCTCATACTTTTGACGTCACAGTGCGCACGCCAACATCAAATACTTCGTTTCCATGTGTACTCGCGCAGCTCACCTCCCCGACAACTGTGGCAGTAACCCTCAATAGCGAGCATCGGCGGACTACCATCATTTGGCAACTGCCACAACATAGCATACCCTCTTCATCTCCCAGCACTATGGAGCGTCTCCATGTGTTTACTGGTGGTGTGAAGACGACCTTCCTATTGCCATCCCCTAAATGGCTGCTCTCTATAGGCAGGGACGTGCTCGCCGCAGGTAAAGGTGTGCTCAAAGCCCCTATGCCAAGTCTAATCGTGGACGTACGGGTGAAGGTCGGTGACAGGGTCGAGAAGGGTCAAGCCGTTGTGGTATTGGAGAGCATGAAGAGAGACCGTGTTGAGGACTGATGTGGTTGGCGTGGTGATGGCTGTTGGCTGCACGAAGGGAGATATGGTAGAGGAAGGCAGGGAGCTTGTCAACGTCAAGGAAAATGCAGAATCGTAGGATCACTTGTCTATTTACAGAGTTATTTAAATGCGCTATCGGGCCTCCACGTGCCAAACGGAGTGGTCCTGAAGACATTGTTCAGAACATGCCGTCTCTCTTGGGCACGGCAACTGGGGGTGGTCGATGCGCGCTCCCAGGTCTATTGGTAGACCGTGGAGGGGGTGCAGGGCTGCTGGCGCGCGGAGCCGGACTACCTGACAGAGGTCTGGGAGGGCGACTTATCGAGCCCTGTGTCACACTGCGCAGTGCATAGGCACTGGGCGGCGGCGACCGCATGCGCCTCGGGATGGGTGATACGACTTGGGAAATGGGCGATGTGGGTGGTGACGGCGGCGGGAATGCTGACATTGGGGTGCGCAGCACGGAAGGAAGTGCGAAGGCGGAAGGAATGTCCGAGTCGCCAGTGGCGGGCGTGGTGAGGGTGGGAAGTGCAGATCGGAAGCGTGAGGTAAAGGGTCTGGGCGTGGCCGCAGCCGGGGAGAAGAGAAGACGGACATTGGGTACATTGGGACGAGCGGAATTGGGGACCGGCGACATAAATGATTCCGTTGATGGAGTTTGAAGAAGTATAGGCTCGGGATTCTGATACGCGCGAAGGCTAAATGCTGGCGGTGGTGCCACAGTTTCTTTCGGTTTCTCGGTGAGGAGGTCATCCAAGAAGAAGCGGAAGTCGGGCCCATATTCTTGCAAGAGCTGCGTGACGGAGAATGAGATGAGGTAATTATTTAAAACAGTTACAGACCTTTTTACTCTGCCTATGAGTAATCTTGAGAGCTTCATCCACAGTATTTGTGTCCACACCCGAGCTATACACTTGTTTCCTGAACATCTTGGCGTGATCTTCTAGCTGCTTTTTTGTCCGTTTAATAAACGCTAGCCGGGAAAGTTTTTGAGTAAGTCAAAAGCTTGCCACCGGATTCAAGATGAGCCAACGCACAACTGGCCACTTCATTCTCCTTGAAGCTCGCCAAAAACCAATCCGCCATATGCTTTATCCCTGTGAACACCACAATCGCTAAATCACCGATGTACATGCCAATATGGCCATCAAACCTGATCGCGCGTATATGTTTATGAATGGCCTTCGAACGGGCGTTGAGGAAGGTATTTCGAGCCGCAGGACCCGCTTGCAGCCGCACCCACCAAGATATGAGACTAACAACGTCTGATTTACGATTCGTAAGGGAAGAAAGTGATTGCAAAAGGGAGGTGGTCAACAGTGTGGTGAGAGTGGGGAGTTTGGATGCAAGTGGAGGGGTTGTGGAGAGTTTTGCTTTTCCTATGAAATATGTGGGCACCGGAAACACAAGGGGGAAAACGGGTACGAACGAACCTTGTTCAACAAGCACAACCGCCTTTGCCCACTCCCTCAGTGCGACCGCAACCGTCAGCTCGTCAC